>JAOTQJ010022764.1:0-16709 GCA_025642045.1 Solanum sejunctum | reverse complement strand
TCTCTCTCTCTCTCTCTCTCTCTCTCTATATATATATATATATATATATATATATATATATATATATATATATATACACACACACACCTCATCATAACAATCATAAAGTACTCATCACTTTTTTCATCAAACTTATGGCAATCGACTCTTCAACTCATTACTTACCTAATAGGTACATAACTCTAACTACAAGCCTCAATCAACCATCACTTTTGCTATCTCATCTTTTTCTTTCCATCCTCATCCTTCTAACTCTAGGATGATTCAATTCTACTCAGGATTTATAAGACCTCATATCTCACTCTTAGGTGGCAACATTAAAATTATTGAAAACACAAACTCTTCTATCATGTATAACATAAAAAACAAGTAAAGATTCAACTTATACCTGTCACAACCTTGCAGAGTGTTTCTATAAGTTGGGCAACCATTGCGACACATAACTAGTCTATAGCCTCACCCACTCTAGGAGTAGCATCTCTTTGATTTTCTCTAACTGATGGTGTAGATCTAGTGCTTGGGCTTGGTTAGCCCATTTCGGACAATCCCTTTGGAAGTGACCCTCTTGTCCACACTTGAAGCAGCCGTTGGTGCCCAATTGACACCGCCCCAAATAAAGTATTTTCCACCTTCTACATGGTGGCTTTCCTTTATAGCCTCAAGCCACCCTTTCTAGGGATGAAGGGTTATGAATCTTGAGAGGTTGATTTCTTCTCGACCTCAGATTATATTTATCATTGGGCATGGGTGCAGTTACTGGTAGTGGCATATACTTCCAAGGTCTCTGCAGAAGGGGGAACCTACTTTCCTCCTCACCCCAATCTTCCCTTATCTCACTCTCCTTGTCCTTTTCTACCCATCGATTATGCCCAACAAGTTGAGTAGTAGGCTCAAATTTCTTGGTACTGATGGTATACTTCAAGTCCACAGTGTTCTTAGAAAATATGGTCTGCAAATGTGTAAAGCACGACTTAGAAAAGAAATTTCCTAGAATTTTACTCTATAGCATGATTTAGAATCTGAAAGAAGGAAAACAATTCCTAAATGTCCTATAACATCCAAATTAAGGATATGGAGCTCTCACACCAATAATAAGGACTCTACTAGACATGACTTCATAAACTCGCTAGGACTCTTGAATGCGTGATCTGATACCAAGTTTGTCACACCCTGGGAGGGTACCCTAGACGTAACCAATACTCAAAGACTATTACTAGTCCCTAAGCGAACTACTTGGCCTTATCACATTCATTTATTCATGCATTTTGCTAATCAGCGAAAGACATAAGGAAGTAAATAGGCACATATCATCTAATCACAAAATAATATCATAAATAAAAAGGCTAGTAGAAAGAAACTAGCTCAACAAGTCTTAACATCAACATTTGACTCTAGCGTATGAAGCCTCTGTCACTATCAAGTGGTGCCAATGACAGATCCATGGATACCTCAATCAAAATAAAGCTAATCAAACCTAACTCTAGAGCGAGATGAAATAAATATAATGAATCTTCTGAAGTATAGGAGACTCACCAATTAGCTGAATGTCTCAAATCCTCAACGATACGCCTGTTGACGATCTCCAAGTCTTATATCTACATTATGAAATGATACAATCCCAGAGGAGGGCGTCAATATGTGGAATGTACTGGTATATAAAATAGCTGAGTAAAACCAAAATAGGTAGAATATATAGAAACAATATCAACTCAATATAATGTCAAATATCTATCTAAAAAAAGAATAAAGAGTAGACAAGTAACCCATCGACCAATCAAATCATCAATCAAATCCGAGGGACTTATTTTAAAGGAACTCAACTCAACTCATCTCATCTCATCTCAACTCAGATTACTCAGTTTAAGAACTTTCTGGGAGTTTCTCTTATCCGACAATAATTACTTATGAGCCAACAATCACGCTGATGTTACCATAACCATTCTGTACTTGTCAGGTAGAGAACGAATCGAAACCATAAGAAAAAATCCAAATGGAGATAGCAAATAAGTCCTCTATTAATTTCAGGGACTTCTAATTAGAGGGGGCCTCATCATAAGGTGATGTGGTGGTTCTGATCCTTACCTATGCTTGGCTACCAGTTTTATGAGTGCGAATCGGACTAACTCTTACTCATTCGGTGCTCGATACTTCTCCTATGACTCTATGCTCATAAAATAATCCATCCAAACAAACTATTTTAATCAGCCTCGTAGGCACAATCTTTCAATAGTCTCATGGAGACTCTAATCATCTTGTTAATTAATATCTCAATCAACAGCTCAAGGATTTGAAAAATCATTAGGGAACAATCAAATAGACAAATCGTTAGAGTTCATTTATGGAGACTCAATGACTATCAAGTTCTATCAACTCATCATCATTCTCACATCTCAATCTTAATTACAATCACAATCATATTCTCAATCGAGGCTCTAGATTTAATCCCTATCTTCTTTCATGCATGCTTTTAACCATTAACATAAAGGGTTTTATGCAATATCTCAAGAAAGTATTCAATTCAAGAAACAAGTTTATGATTATCATCAACATATGAAAAATACGTACACTTAATATAGTTTTCAAAAATATAATTAAGAAAATCATGCATATAGACTCAAGAACCTTCAATCAACCATCTAAGACCATTTATGGGGAACATGAGAGAACAATCTCATGTTTTTGTTTAGCCTTACATACCTAAAATCAAAGCTTTCAAAATCACCCGTCAAGAATTCTCCAACCTTACGTTCTTCTTGTCTCTCTCTCAAGCCCTATCTTTTAAGTATAATGAAGAAGGACGAATGAGGTTTTTGACCCTATTTAGTCATCAGAATGACCTAGATGGGTCATGGTTCACGTTTAAAAGAGATGAAAAAGTCTAGAATATCCCTCAAAAGATTAAAATTTTTAACTTGATGGAACAAGTCGGAATAACAGGTCCACGACACCGATCTATCGCACATACAATTTTTAGAAATTAATAATGTCAAAAAATTGGGAAAAGATATAAGTGTGGGTGCTCGTTGGGTCTGCATTGTGGAGCTGTTGCGTACCCTCACTGTTTTGGGTCCGCGATAGGTCCATGTTGCGGCCCTGTTGCGTACCCTTACTATTTTTGGTTAATTTTGTGAAAATTAATTTTTGACTCGGTTGTTCTTAAATTGGGTCGAGATCATTTTCTAACTCTTTTTTTTGCATTGATCGCAAATCTGGTATCGAAGTTTTCATCCAAACTTGGGAAGATGCATTACGCGCACGTCTCCATTCTAGGAGTATTTTAGTAATTTTACCGGGTTTTACATTTGGACATCCTTTTTAGATTAAACTCAACCTCTTTATGGTACTAAGTATACCAATCTCATTAACATCAATCATCAACACATTCAACTCAGGACCCGAACCATGACAAGCAAGCAAACCACATGAGCAAGGCTCTAGACATCCACTCATTCTTGTAATCTTTAGCAAGGTAACCAAGTAGGTTCATACGATAAACTAGATACACTATTTAAACAAGTAATTCAAGTTATGATGATCATCAATTCAAAAAAATTATATGTAAAATAAAATAGTTTTCAGTAAAACATTCAAGAAATTTAGTAGACAAAATCCATCACCTTCAACTATCGACTTTCTACAGTCAAAGGGGGCACATAGTAGAACAATTCCATGCTTTGGGTAGCCTTATGTGCCTAGGATGATGGATTGCGTAGGTTTCTTCAAGGCATTGACCCCAATCTTTCTCTCTCAATAACTCTTACATAAAGGTTAGGAAAAATAAGTTTTGAAACCCCTAGTCTAAAGAAAAGACCCTTAAACACGATTTTTAGGGCTTAGGATTGGTTGGAGAATGACCAAAAGGCCCTTATCATAATAAAAGAAATAATTTTCATCCCGTAACACCATGTCTGTGTTGCGTCAGGGGCGAGGACATGTGTATTTTTGCTAATTTTTGTCCTGTCCGATTCACGTCAAAAAAAATAACAACTGTAAGTCCATGCCCTAGGTGCATCGTGCCCTAGGCGCACACTCTCACTGTTTCAATTTTAATTAGTGAAAATTATTTTCCAACTCGGTTGCTCTAAAATCCGGTTGAGGCCATTTTCCCACTTAATTTTTTGTGCTGATCGCAAATTTGGTCTCGAATTTTCTATCAGGGCTTGGGAAGATGCATTATGCTCATGATTCCATTCTAGGGGCATTTTGATAATTTCATGGAGTTTACACTGATTGTGGTATAAAAAAACCACCTTGAGATTCCATTGGAAGAGGTAAAAGGAAAAACTGTTTCATTTTTTATACTTCTTATCTTTGTTGTTGGGTGAATATATACAATTACTATAGCAACATTAGAATTTCATGATTTGGATGTTGCCTTCTCCATTTAACATATTTTTTTTGTCCAAATTTTTTAGAATCTATAAGCTGTTATAATCAATATTTTTGACTCCCCAACAAGGCCATAACTTTCATACTTTCTTCGTTTTTATCTTTATCTAGGCCAACACCCCATTTCAAATTTCAACTTAAAATATGTACTTTTTTCCTTTTCTTAATTTTAGAATTTTTCGGACATATTTGAATATGTCTGTCGATTTGATCTACGTGGGTGTTGCTTGTTGGAGTTTTTCTGAAATAGTGAATTTGCAATTCTGAATCGTACTCACTCAAAATAGAGCCACTTCTGAAATGTTAAAAACAAGGCCAGAGAAAGAGAAGGAAAAAGAAAATTTGAGAGAGTGTGACATGTTCTAAAATCTTTAAGAAGAATGGTATAGAGGACAGACAATAATGTAAAAAGAGAGAAAAGTCAAGGATAAACCATAGACAATTTTGAAGTACATCCACTTCAAAATGCTTTTTTTTTTATAATTAGATTAATCTAATTTATTCTCTTTGCAAATTTCCATCAATCTCTGATGGAGCCAAAGATTGACTATTTTTTGGCCGTGGAGTATGATGGAATAAAGCAAAATGGCTCTTTAAACTATCTGCGCTTTTTTCATTCGTGAAATAGCAGTTAGTCAATACAACTTTCGATGCTCCTCATGGGTCATCTGTAAACAGCCGCTTTATGTTTTTAAACATAGGGGTTAGGCTGCGTACATCCGACCTCCCCTTACCCCGCACTAAGCGGGAGCTTTTTGAGGCATTGGGTATATTGTTGTTGTTGTTATTGTTATTCTCTTTGCAAAAGTACAAATATGTAAAACAACAATTTAAAGTTGAATTCCTAAATTACCATTACAACAGCTAGTTAAGATTAAGGATGGATTTGGTATTTCTTAAAAATAATTAGTTTTTTTTGAAAATTTGAAGTAAAGTATCATTTAAAAACCTAGCTGTATAATTAACCTTATGCAACACATAAATAAAAGGCAAAAAATAACTCTAACTCTAGTTCATCAGGGAGTTCAAGTCTCATTTCTATATAAGGAGTGAGGAGTAAAGTAAAGTAAACTAAAATAATAAAAAATATATTTTTTAATCTAAAATGAGATTGAAAATGATAAAAATTACACCTTTTTAGGTGCATTGATAAGATATATAATATCTTCAACAACTTACTTTTCATTGTCCTATATATATCTTTTTTAATTTTAAATGAGCTCAAGGCTCTTTTATTCAAAAATCAACTAAAAATATTACATGACTTAATTAACAATAAAAGAAACTAGGTTAGTGACTCAGTTCACTACTCAAAAGAAATATTTAGACTATTCTTTACATTTTCTTTATCTTTTCCACTTCCATTGCTTCTCACATAAGCCATGGTTGACTCTTCTGCTCCGTATGGTCTGTGGTGATTTTCTAATCCATCTAATGTTGATATACCATTTTGCCACCACCTAACCATAGGTAAGTAGATATTGAAAATATTGAAAATTAGTTAGATTACTTTAAAAAAAACAAAAAGAAAACAAAAAAATTTTATATTGTCTTTTTTGTCCAAGTTAGGTATGAAATTACTTTTACACTAGAATAGAAATAATGTGTCTGCTCAGTTTCTATTTAATGAGGTAAACCTGCAAATAAAAATCTCTACTTTGTTAAATACATCTTATCTTTGTTTAGTTGGGGTGGCTTGAAATTGACTAGCATTAAGTTATCTTTATTTGGTGCTAGTTGCTTATGAAAAGGGTTGCAAAAATCAAAAAACTTGATCTGGTTAGCACTAGACCCACCTGCACATTAATACGATACTATTCATGTTGTTTTTTTATGCAAGGTAGGATTCATGTTGTCCTTTTCGTCCACCAAGCCAAGAAAATAAGCCTAATATAATTAGACTATCTGAAGTATATAATTGGTTTGGTAGTCCTGTGAGGTAAAAGTGAAGGAAAAAATAAATACGATGTAATTGAAACTCAAACCTGCAGTGTCTAAAACTCAATGTTGCACTCTAACCATTGGGACAAGCAACTGGTTTTGGGATAAGTTAACACGCAGTGTGATGTAATTGATTTTGTCATCCAGGAAAGTCTCCATGTGAGGTAAAAAATCAACTAGTTTTGAAATAAGTTAACACATAACGTGATGTAATTGACTTCCTATCGTCCTAAGGGATAAACCTAAAGAAAAAGAAAAATGTTGCAGCGCTGGGCTAAGAGCTGAATTTGTTTTAAGATGACACATGGCTCTTTATTACTGCTTCATATTGTAACTCTCCGTAAAATTACTAAAATGCTTCCAAACTTTATCGTGCGCATAACGTGTCTTCCCAAACTCTAATGATAAATTTGAGACTGAATTTGCGATTAGTGTGAAAAACTGAATCGGAAAATGATCTCGATTCACCTTTAACGCGAAAAACGCGAATTATTTTTTTCAAAGAGAGCCTGAAATAGTGGGGTTTTCACGCCCCTTTCACGATGCGGAGAGAACTCGAAACCATACTTATATCTTTTCAAGAACTTAAAGAAAATGGAGAATTCCCAAAAAATTAAAAAAACCATGAGTGCACATTGCGCACTAGTGTACGAGGAAGCAATTTTTTTTCTTTTAATTTGGAAAAGGGAAATTTCGTCCTTTCTAATATAGTTTTGCATCCCCAGGTCAATTTTTAAATGTATAATTTATACGGAAAGGGTTTTTAAACCCAAAAATATTCTAAGTCTTTTATTTTTACGCAAGTTTTAAAAGAGTAGAAGGAGAGACATAGTGAGAGTTACAAAGAAGTTTTCCATTTTTTGAAGAAAATCTCAAGGCTACCCAAAAGCATGTAATTGATCTTCCATATGCCAATGTACAGTTAAAATGAAGAAATCATGTCTAGAAATCTTGAATTGATGCTTTCTTGCAAGTTCTTGAATAATTGCTTTAATTTCTTGGACAGTATCTTGGATTCTTGTTCTTATTCTTCAAACTATATTTTTTTATCTTAATTTGATAATCATCATGTTTAAAGCTTACTATATATGTTCTTTATTATGTGATTGTAACTTGAGCTTTAAAAACTGTTCTCTGTGGAGACTTGAATAATGAACTTAGGGGGATGTCTAGAACCTTGAATGTCTGGAAGTGATGTATGACTGAGTCTGAGTCCTGAGTTGAGTGTGTTGAGGACTGCAATAACTGGAATTATTACTGATAGAGTTGAATGGGTGTAATTCCATTATATTGGATAGATAATTTTTCCCGTAGAGGTTGGGTGATGAGGGTTCTTGATGGATTTATGAATTTATGAGCATGATGAGTCCTGGAAGGAGTATTAGCACCAAAATGGGTAAGGGTAAGTCCTACTCAAACGTATTAACTACCTGGTCCACATAGGAGAGGATTAGACCATGGAAACAGACGTTTCCTTTGTCCTGAAAGGGGACCTAACAGACTTTTAGATCCACTAACAGACTCATCCTTTACCCCAACAAGGTACTGGATGGATGTGGCAATGACATCTCTTCTTTATATCACTATCAGCTCACAGGTAGTGGTTTTCGATTTTAGAAACTCCCAAATAGGTATCATGATGATAGAACTCTAATGTGATATGATTGTTTGATGTATGATGGATAGCGAAGTGATAAAGTCTGGTCCTTTACTTTGAGGTGAGGGTGAGTGATTGATAAGAGATTTCACATTGTTTCCTTTTTACTTTAGCCCGTTTTACATATAGTACATTTCACATACTAACACCCCTCTGGTGCTGCATCATTTTATGATGCAAATTTGATAGACCGAGGATTTTAACAGCCCAATCATTGAGGTTCAAAGCTCTTTATTCCAGACAATGATGAGTCCTCCCCTACATTTGGAGGATGTTTATTTTCTATTGATTTCTAGTCTTTTATTCGATGTTGGTAGCCATGGCTTATCATGGTACTGTCTCAGACATTAGTATAAAGGCTTCATAGATATAGATGTTGATGGTGATGTTAGGGGTTCTTTTCCCTCTTCTTTTCCTTGTATTGAGACTTTTGTTATCTATTCTGTTTCCTTATGATAGACTGATATTGATAGTATGAGCCCACATATAGAATAACATTTCTTATACTTATATTAACTCTTCCATGAATGAATGGATTCAGCGATGGCAATGAGACTAGGTGGTGCACTTGGGGTCTAGCAATAGTCTTCGAGTACCAGTCACATCTAGGGTACCCTCCCAGGTCATGACAAATTTGGTATCAGAGCCCAGAGTTCTAGTGTCCTAGGGAGTCTATGAAGTCGTGTCTAGTAGAGTCTTGTTTATGGGCGTGTTGTGCATCATACTTCATAAACAGACGACTATAGGACATTAGGAAGTATTACCCATCTTTTATGATCTGAGTTTGTGCTATAGAGTTAATTTGTGAAATTTTACTTTTAACTCGTGCGCTTTACACTTACAGTAAATGTCGCCTAAGAGAACAGCCGCTCAAAGAGATGCCACTGCTCCTATTGCTGAGAACACCCAATCGGAGGTTCTAGTTTAGACTGAGACCATGAGACGGGGATGCCTCGCCAAGATTTTTAAGGTCTGTTAGGTGCCCTCTGCTCATCCTCAACCAACTCCCATTACTGAGGCAGAATTTAGAGAAGCCATCACCCTGCTGACTCAATTGGTATCCTCAAAAGGGAATAGCCAAGGTTCCCAGGCTCCTAGTTCTGGATCGCAGGAGACCTTAGCTGCAACCCTGCTAAGGGACTTCTTGAGGATGAACCCGCCAGTATATATGGGGTCGAAGGTAGAGGAGGACCCATAAAACTTCATTAATGAGATGTACAAGGTCTTGAGGGCTATGCATGCAGATGAGCTTGAAGGAGTTGAGCTTGCATCCTACCAGCTGAAGGACATAGCCAATGTGTGGTACACTCAGTGGGAAGGGAATAGAGGTGAGGATACGGAGCCTGCAACATAGGACTAGTTTGAAGCCGCCTTCCTTGATCACTTCTTTCCTCAAGAATTGATGGAAGCAAGAGTGGATGATTTCATGAATTTGAAGTAGGGAGGGATGATTGTGAAGGAGTATAGCCTTAAGTTCATCAAACTGTCAAGGTATGCTCTAGAGATAGTAAAGGATATGAGGCAGAAGATAAGGAGATTTATGTCTGGCCTAACTAGACATATGGAGAGAGCATATAAGGCTACATTGCTGATTCCTGGTATGAATATCTCCTGACTTATGGTGTATGCTCAGCAAACAGAGGAAGATAAGAGAAATGATAGAGAAGAGCATTTGAGCAGGAAATCAAAGTCAGCGGGATATGAGCGCAACCCGCAGAGACAAGCTAGAGGTGATAAATCTTATTTTCAGAAAAGATCATCACATCTCGTACCATCTACAATAAGTGAACTCGAACAGCTAACCAGGTATGATTAGAAATATTAGGGTTATCAGAATTTCAGAAACCTAGGAGCCCAATCTCAGGCCATTGTGACTTAAGGTATAAGAGGAAAGCCACCTTGCGGTAAGTGTGGTAAGCTATTTCTGGGTGAGTGTTGTGTGGGCAAAGATGTGTATTATGCTTGTGGTCAGGTTATTTATTTTAGTTATGAGTGTCCGAAGAGGAGGTGAGGGGAGGGGAGTGACAGAGCTTAGTCTTTCATAGCACCCCCAATAGGTAACCAGTAGAGGGGTACCACTATGAGTACAGGAGGCGGAACGAACCACCTTTATGCTATGGGTAATCGATAAGAGAAGGAGGTTACAACAGATGTTATCACATGTATGTTTCGTGTCTGTAGTTATGATTGTTATGCATTGATTGATCCGGGTGCCACCTTATCTTTTGTAACTCCTTATGTGGCTAGAAAGTTTAGTATTCTTTTTGACTGTTTGCGTGAACCCTTTTTTGTCTCTACTCCTACTTTTTAGTTTATCTTAGCTGAGAGAGTTTACAGGGACTGTGTAATGTCTATTTATCATAGGGACACTTTAGCTGATTTGATAGAGTTGGAGATAGTTGATTTTGATGTAATAATGGGCATGGATTGGCTTCATGCTTGTTATGCTTCTGTTGATTGTAGAACCCGAATTGTGAAGTTTCAATTTCCTAATGAGCCTGTCTTAGAGTGAAAAGGGAGTTCTATTGCCTTTAAGGGTAAATTTATATCCTATCTTAGAGCTAGGAAGTTGATATCCAGGGGTTGTATTTATCAACTTGTGCGAGTACAGTCTGATGATATTGAGTCAGTCACGATAGTGAATGACTTTCCCGAGGTCTTTCCTGATGATTTTCCTAGAGTCCTTCCTGATAGAGAGATTGATCTGTAGGATTGATGTTCTTTCTGAGACCAAACTTATCTCAATTCCACCCTATAGGATGTCTCCCGCAGAGTTGAAAGAATTGAAAGAACAATTGAAAGACTTGTTAGAGAAAGGTTTCATAAGGCCTAATGTCTCACCTTGGGATGCTCCTATCCTATTCATGCGTAAGAAAGATAGGTTTTGAGGATATACATAGATTACCGATAGTTGAACAAGGTCACCATAAAGAATAAGTATCCTCTACCCTGAATAAATGACCTTTTCAACTAGCTTCAAGGTGCTACTTGTTTCTCCAAGATAGAGCTCAGATCAAGTTACTATCAGTTGAAGGTAAGGGAAAGTGATATTCCAAAGACATCCTTTAGGACACGCTATGGCCACTTTGACTTCTTGGTCATGTCCTTCGAGTTAACAAATGTACCTACAAATTTCATGTACTTGACAAACAAGGTATTCAAAACATATCTTGACATGTTTGTGATCATATTTATTGATGACATCCTAGTGTATTCGAGGAATGAAGAAGAGCATGCTAATCACCTTAGAGAGGTTTTACAAACACTCAAAGATCATGAGTGTATGCAAAATTCTCCAAGTGTGAGTTTTGGCTCAAGTCAGTGGCTTTCTGAGGCCATGTTATTTCTGGAGATGGTATGCGGGTTGATAGTCAAAAGATTGAGGTGGTTAAGAACTAGCCAAGACCCACTTCTCCCACAGAAATAAGAAGTTTCTTGTGTTTGGCCGGGTACTATCGTAGATTTGTTGAAGGCTTCTCTTCTCTGTCAGCCTCATTGACTAAGCTGACTCAGAAGAAGGTCAAATTTTAGTGGTCTGAGGCATGTGAGAACAGTTTTCAGGAGTTGAAGACTATATTGACTACAACATAAAATATTTCTAGATTCCAATACACCCAATGTCAGATAGCTGCCAAAAAGCATAAGCCACCAGTGTTGACCTTGCCAGACGGGATGAGTGACTTAGTGATATATTGTGATGCATCCCAAGTTAGATTGGGTGTGTGCTTATGCAGAAAGGGAAGGTGATAGCTCATGCTTTTGGAAAGCTTAATATTCATGAGAAGAATTATCTGAGCTACGATCTAGAGTTAGAAGTTGTGGTATTCGCACTTAAGATCTGGCATCACTATTTATGTGAGCGCATGTGGACTTGTTCACCGATCATAAAAGCTTGCAGTATGTATTCAGTCAAAAAGAGTTCAACCTGCGGCAGAGGAGGTGGCTGGAGTTGCTCAAGGATTATGATATGAGCATCCTCTACCACACAGGTAAGGCTAACATTGTTGCTGATGCTCTTAGTAGGCTGTCCATGGGTAGCACCGCCCATGTGGAGGACGGGAAAAGAGAATCAACCAAGGAAGTGCATAGAATGGCTTGATTAGGAGTGCAACTTGAAGAGAACAATAAAGGTGGGGTAAATGTTCAGAATGGTTCTACTTTATGCCTAGTGTTTGAGGTGAAGGAGAAGCAAGACCAAGACCCTGCCTTACTCTAATTAAAAGAAGCAGTTCATAAGCAGAAGGTGACTGTTTTCTCCAAAAGGGGAGATGGGGTATTAAAATATCAAGGGAGCTTGTGTGTACCTGATGTTGATGGTGTTCGAGATAGAATCATGGCCAAAGTTCATAGTACGAGATATTCTATTCATCCTGGCTCCACCAAGATGTACCACGACTTGAGGGTAGTCTATTTATGGAATGAGATGTAGAGGGATATTGCTGAA
The DNA here is from genome assembly GCA_025642045.1 of Solanum sejunctum. Classification (NCBI taxonomy): domain Eukaryota; kingdom Viridiplantae; phylum Streptophyta; class Magnoliopsida; order Solanales; family Solanaceae; genus Solanum; species Solanum sejunctum. Next base: position 4,278 of record JAOTQJ010022764.1, on the reverse strand, counting down.
TTTATTTCCAAGTGTCCCAATTGCCAAACAGGTTAAGGTTGAACATCAGAAACCATGTGGGTTAGCTCAAAATTTTGGAGTGGAAATGGGAGGTGATAGACATGGATTTCATTACCGGCATAGGCATACCAAGATCCAAAAAGTAGCATGATTCGATATGGGTGATTGTTGACAGGATGACTAAATCAGCCTACTTTTTGGCTGTGAAGACAACTTATACGGCTGAGGAGTATGCCCGACTTTACATTCAGGAAATTGTGAGGTTGCATGGGGTTCCCTTGTCTATCATCTTAGACAGAAGAGCTCAATTCACCTCTCAATTTTGAAAATCTTTCTAGAAATGATTGGGTACGAAGGTAAATTTGAGTATCGCTTTTCACCCTCAGACAGCTGGTAGGCAAAACGCACTAGTCAGACCTTGAAGGATATGTTGAGGGCATGTGTTATTGACTTCAAAGAAAACTGGGATGATCATTTACCATTGATTGAGTTCGCGTATAATAATAGCTACCATGCCAGCATTCAGATGGCCCCATATGAGGTATTGTAGAAGAGGAAATGTAGATCCCCGATTGATTGGTTTGAGGTGGATGAAGTTGAGTTGATTGGGCAGAACCTCGTACACCAGTCTATGGAGAAAGTAAAAGTCTCCCGAGAAATATTGAAGATAGCCCAAAAGTCGCCAGAAGTCATATATAGATGTGAGAAGACATGACTTAGAGTTAGAGGTAGATACTTGAGTGTACTTGAAAGTGAAACCCATGAAGGGTGTCATGACATTTGGCAAGAAGGAGAAGCTAAGTCCCCATTATATCGGGCCATACCAGATTGTAAGAAGCATTGGAAAGGTTGCTTACGAGTTAGACTTGCCTTCCAAGCTAGATAGAGTTCACCTGGTGTTCCACGTATCTATGCTAAAGAAGTGTTTGGGGGATCTAGCCTTAGCAATTCCTATGAAGAGTACGGCTGTGAAGGACAGCTTATCGTGCGAGGAAGTTCTAGTCTAGATTCTTAACCAACAGGTTCGTAAGCTGAGAAACAAAGAGATAGCCTCCATTAAAATCTTATGGAGGAATCAATTTGTTGAGGAAGCTACGTGGAAAACTAAGGAAGCGATGAAACTCAAATACCCATATCTATTCGTGCCAACTGATGACGATGTTGAAGGTAAATATTCTTATTCTTATCAATTTCAACTATTCTTTTCCATTAAGTTGATGCCCTGTGCTATCCCATTCTCGAGTCTAAGACAGAGATAGATAGATAGATGAATAGTAAGAGTTTGAGTGTTCCCAAGCAAGGAATGAGGTGAAGTTCTAAGGTTATTCGAGTCCCTGTTTGATCATTACTCATCATTCGAGGATGAATGATTCCAAGTGAGAGATGATTTAACATCTTGTAAAATTACTAAAATACCCCTAAACTTTATTGTGCGTATAATTTGTCTTCCCAAACTCTGATGGAAAATTTGAGACTGGATTTGCAATCAATGCAAAACACTTAGTCGAAAAATGGTCTTGACTCGGGTTTAATGAGAAAAAATGCGAATTATTTTTTTCAAAGAGAGCCTAAAACAGTGGGGTTTCCGCGCCCCTTCTGCGACGCCGATCCACACATATATTTTTTTAAAAATTTGACAAAAATCGAGAATTCACGAAAAATTGAAAAAAGCCACTAGTGCGTGTCACGCGCTAGTGTATGAGGGAGCAATATTTTTTCTTTTAATCCGGGAAGGGCAATTTCATCCTTCTTGATATATTTTTACATCCCCAAGTCAATTTTTAAATGTATAATTCGTATGAAAAGGTTTTTAAATCCAAAACTATTCTAAGTCTTTTATTTTTAAGCAAGTTTTTAGAGAGAAAAAGGAGAGATAGGGTGAGGGTTACATAGAAGTTTTCAGTTCTTGAAGAAAACCTCCATTTCCAGGTATGTAAAGGATACCCAAAAGCATAGAATTGATCTTCCATGTGCTAATGTAGAGTTAGGATGAAGAAATCATATCTAGAAATCTTAAATTGATGCTTTCTTGCAAGTTCTTTAATAATTGCTTTAATTTCTTGGACAGTATCTTGGATTCTTGTTCTTATATCATTCAAACTATATTTTTGTATCCTAATTTGATGATAATGTCACGCCCCACCCTAGGGTCGTGACTAGTGTCCGATAGGGACACCTAGACACATGCTAACCTTAAATTCCCAATGAAATCGACTTAGAAACCTATCAAAATTTTAGTAGAGTTTTCTCTGCTTTATTAACTAAATGCACCTGCAAAGAAAATTTAGCAGCAACCCAAACAATAATGCAAATATATATCCATTTATACATACACATAAATATGAGCCGACAAGGTCTCTGTTGTGGTCCTGCCGCCTAATAATCATGTCATACATAGAGTAATGCGGTCTCGCTGCCTGATCAGGTATCAAATACATATAATAGACCATATGCTCAAGTATATCTCACATACCCACTACCCACTTGTATCCACATACCTCTATACATAGATGCCAAATAGTACATGTATATATACATGACCCAAACACAAACCATGTGAACATAAGAAGATACCAATAGCTGGCTCCTGAAACAAAAAGGGCACTACAGCTGAAACAGAAGATCCTAGGCTAGAGGGTCTCGCACCTGTTCGTCGGTACCTGTGGGCATGAACGCAGCCCCCCCGAAAGAAGGGGTCAGTACGAGAGACGTACCGGGTATGCAAAACCGAAAGTACATAATACAGATAGAAGTCATAAGCCAAAGAAAATAGTAAAACATACATAAATCAAACCTGTAACAGGTATCGAATAAAAATCTTTTTACAACATATGAAAGTCATGCATGTCGGATGGGAATGATGGATCCAAACATCGCGCCATCCTCAGTATCACACCAGAAGTTTAAATACCAGAAAATCTCCATCGCATGTTATGAACATAGTCATATGGGCCAGGAAAGTCCGCTGCACCCGTATATCATATATCACATGAGGGACCAGTCACAACATCACACCGTCTAAGCTAAACTCGACTACTAGGCAAAATCGAGTTCCGCCGTAGCCAACCAATAACAACAATAACAACAACATACCCAGTAAATATCACACAAGTGGGGTCTGGGGAGGGTAGATTGTACGCAGACCTTGCCACTACCTCATAGAAGTAGAGAGACTGTTTCCTAAAACCCTCAGTTCAAAACCCATAAGCAAAAAGACCAGATATGACGAAATGAAATAAAATGAAATGAATTGAAATGTAGGTAGGTAGGTAGGAACAACAAGTGCGACTAACAGTGCATAGTACATGCCAACAATTAACTATGCCAAAACTAACACATATACGCTAGTTAGTAGGAGAACAAATGAATAATAATGTTAAAAGTACTACAATTGCAAAGAAGGAGAAGCACTTAGCCTACTACGCTAATTCGCGACCTTCACATCTGTCTATCCAAGGTCATGTCCTCAGTGAGGTCGAGTTTCGCCATGTCCTGTCTGATCACCTCCCCCAAATACTTCTTTGGTGTACCCTTACCCCTTCGAGTAGCTCCCACAACTACCCTCTCGCACCTCCTAACAGGAGCGTTGACACCCCTTCTCTGTACATGTCCGAAACATCGCAATCTCGCTTCCATCATTTTTTCCTTCCGTCGTAGCCAACCAACTTCGGAATATATATATATATTTATATAGTAGCACGATAGTAACTGGCTAGGGAACCGGTGAAGGATATTACTATTATATACAACACGAATAGAGTCGTGAGAATCATATGCATCAAAATTAGTTTAAAAATGCATAGTAAGTAATTATTCATTGTGAGATCACAAAATTAATGTCTTGAAAGTTTTACCAACTTTGTTTAGAATTTCCATATAAGAATAGTTTACCTAAAATTTATGTAATTATTATTATGTATGTATATAAACTTATTGACATAAACTTGGGAATTTCATTTCAAAGTCGTGCATATTAATAATCTTTGACCAAGTTGAACTTATAATTTAAGTTTTTTCCCAACTTCCCAACTTTTGGGCCTACTAGCACCATTACTAGTGTCCAAAGACATTAAGGCTTAAAATGGGTTATTTTAACATGGTGTAACTAAGATGATCATATTCGGTATATAGACCCAAATTAAGACGGACAAGAAAAGTTCCAACATATGATCTCATACCAAGCGGTGAATCTTTACATACAAGGTCATGCCACAAAGGTAAGAAAGTTTTACATACCTTCCTTTTATTCCAATTTGATTCCAACGCTAAGCAACCCAA
>JAOTQJ010022753.1:0-16709 GCA_025642045.1 Solanum sejunctum | reverse complement strand
ATATACGTGAGCAAATGGTATATTATATGTATTTGATACTTGATCAGGCGGCGGGACTGCATTACTCTACGTATGACAAGATTATTAGGCGGCAGGACCGCAGCGGAGACCTTGTCAGCCCGCATTCATTATATATATGTGTATATGTGCTGTTTGTATATTCTGGGAGCTACTGCAGGTGAGGATAGGGCCTAAAAACAGAGGAAACCTTGCCGAATTTTCGATAGACTTTTAGGACTTTAAGTTAAGGTTTTGTGATTTAATGTTGGCTTTAAGTGCCTAATCGGCACGAGTCATGGTCCCGGAGTTGGGCTGTGACAAACCTACCAGAAAATTCATGTTGATTCCATCCCACTTCCAAGTAGGAATCTTTATATCTTGGGTTAGGCCACCTGGCCTTTGGCAACCAGATACAAATTTTGCAATGTATTTCTTCATACCTCCCCACCAAAACACATCCCCCAAATCTCTATACATCTTTGCAGAACTGGGGTGAATAGAATAAGAAGAATTTTGAGCCTCATCAAGAATCTTCTCTCTCAAGACCTTTATACTAGGCACACGTTACCTACCTTGGTACCTAAGGGCACCATCTCCCCCTTGGGAGAAAATCTCCACCTTGCCATCTCTCACCAAGGCCTTCAATTCTAACAAGGAGGGGTCAAGATCTTACTTTGCTTTTACTTCATCAACCAAGGAAGATTTTGAACCATCAACAAACACCATACCACCATCATCAACCTTTTCTAACCTAACCCTCAATCTAGCAAACCGATGAGCCTCCCTAACCACCTCTTTGCCCCCTATCATCAATATGAGCAAGGCTACCCATAGACAACCTACACAAAGTATTAGCCACAATACTAGCCTTACAAGGGTGATAACGCATACTCATATCATAATCCTTAAGGAGTTCTAACCTTATTTTTTGTGTCGAGTTGAGGTCTTTTTGAGTGAACACATATTGAAGACTCTTATGATCAGTAAACACATCCACATACACCCTATACTCTTATGATTGGTCACTCAACATTTTCTCAACCTAGATACATGGAAGATTGGATGAACCATATCCATTCCACTAGGGAACGCTAACTCATAGGCCACTTACCAGTCCTCCTCAACTCCCTATAAGGACCTACATTCTTGGACTCAATTTACCCTTTTTACTAAAATGAACCACACCTTCATGGGTGCTACCTTCAAATAGACCCAATCATCAACCTGAAATGCAAGATCCCTTTTCTCACATCGACATAGGACTTTTGTATACTTAGAGCTATTTTCAACCACTCATTTATCAACCTCACTTTATCTATGGCCCCCCATAACCAAGTCTAGACCCAACAAAGCCATCTCTCACACTTTAAACCATTCAACTGGTGATCTATAAAGTCTACCATAAAGAGTCTCATCTAAAATCAACCTTTTCAAGTCATCTACACTAGGCACATACAATCTAACTTGATACCTATGGGCACCATCTTCCTCTTGGAACAAAACCTCCACCTTACCATCTCTCACCAAGGCCTTCAACTCTAACAAGGTGGGGTCAAGATCTTGCTTTGCCTTTACCTCCCCAACCAATGAAGATTTAGAACTGTCAACCACCACTACACCACCATTGTCAACCTTATATAACCTAACCCCAATCTAGCCAATTGATGAACCTCCCCAGCCACCTCTTTACTATCATCATCAACATGAGCTAGGCTACACATTGACACCCTACTCAAAGCATCGACCATAACATTAGCCTTGCCGGAATGATAATGCACACTCATATAATCCTTCTTCATCTCAAGTTAAGATATTTTTGAGTGAATACATATAAGAGACTCTTATGATCGGTAAACATATCAACATGCACCCCATACAAATAGTGACGCCAAATGTTCAAAGAAAATACCACGATGGCTAATTCAAGATTATGGTAGGATAGTTCTTTTCATGCACCATAAGTTGTCTAGAAGCATAAGCTATCACCTTAGCATTTTGCATCAAAACACAACCCAAACCAACCCTTGAGGCATCATAATACACAACAAAGCCTTCCAACCCTTCCAGTTGAGACAAGATAGGAGGGACATAAGCTTATCCTTCAAGGTTTGGAAACTCTTCTCATACTCATTGGTCTAGACAAATTTAACCTTCTTTTGGGTTAACTTAGTTATAGGAGAAATAATAGAAGAGAATCTATTCACAAACTTTCGATAATAACTCGCTAAGCCCAATAAGCTTCTAATATCCGATGGAGTCAAATGTCTAGGCCAATTCTTAATCACTTCCATCTTTTTAGGATCTACCTTAATACCATCCCCCTACACTATATGACCTAGAAGGACAATCTATTTCAACCAAAACTCATATTTCTCATATTTAGAATACAACTTCTCTTCCCTCAATCATTGTAGCACCACCCTCGAGTGACTCACATGCCCCTTCTCACTATTGGAATAGATCAAAATATCATTGATGAGGACCACCAAAAAACAATTCAAGGTAGGGTGTAAAGCCCCTATTCATAAGATCTATAAAGTTAGTCGGTGCACTGGTAAACCCAAAAGACATAATCACAAACTTATAATGCCCATATGTAGTCCGAAAGGCCATTTTGGGAAAGTCACACTCCCTCATTCTCACTTGATGATACTTGGACCGAAGGTCAATCTTAGAAAAGTGAATAGCCAGCCCCTTGAAGTTGGTCAAAAAGATAATCAATCCTTGGTAGAGGGTACTTATTCTTGATGGTGACTCTATTAAGTTCTGGTAATCATTAAAATGACCCTAAAAAGTTTCCAAAAATGTGCCTCAAAAGTGCCCAAAATCGTAAGTTCCATATATCTAAAAATTCATGCATGATATTAAAACTTCAACTTCATATTCGAGATCAGGGGGCAAAATTGAGTGGGGGATAGGTCTAACCCCAATTTTAGAGCAATTGTATCACAATTTGAGATTCCCAAAATGCAATTTCTAGAGAGGTTTTTGTGTCCCTGGCGCGACGTGGCCAAGGCACGCCTTAGTGTTTATTTTAGCTAATTTTTTGTCTCGGTCCAAGGCCTTTGGGTCTTGGGACTAAGTCTTCCCATACATAAAAACATCTATACTTTGCCATATTTCAATACCATATCATACAAGACATTCCCCAATACTCTATCAAATACTTAGACAAATATTTCACTCAAAAAAGCAAGGGTTCCAATCTTTTTTTCGAATTCAAGAAATTCAGTCAAGCTTCAAGTTCTCATCTCAATCTTTATCAAGGAATTCTCCATAATTGAGGTATGTAGGTTTCAATCATCATGTCCTTTTACCAATGGTGCCCAAGCTTCTTTGTTACGGAAATTACATGTTTGTAAGTTGACTTACTTATGGGTCTTCCTATTATGAATTTGACTATGAACTATATTGGTTTTTTGTAAAAATATGACTGTTTAAGCATGTATTGAGTTATGAATCTATGATCTACTTTGAGATTTGATGAGGGGTTTGAATGTATGTTGCAAGGTGGTGTTCCCAAGTGTTGGTGGGTTGATTTACTTTAAGTTTTCTTAAATGATTTCATCCTTGAATTGTATGGTTTTACACTAACATTACACACCCACCAAGTGTTTAATAAAATGTCCAGTCTAGCATTCTTGAGCTATTGATCATCTATTGTATGACTTATGACTTGAATAACTTTATAATGATGAAAGAAAGATATATATGTTTTGAATTCATGAAAAGTATCCATTATGTTGCAAGTGATAATACCATAGATGGGGGTTATATAGCTCATCCTCCATATCGGCTAGTGGCAATCCTGTACTACCATAGATAAGGGGTATATACCTCATCCACTTTTTCAGGTGGTGTCAATCGCTTACTACCATAGATGAGGGGTATATACCTCATACACCTTGTCGGGTGGTAGCAATTCCATACTACTAAAGATGAGGGGTAGATATCTCATCCACCTTCAAAGCGATATCTTGCCTTGGATTCCAAGTACTAAGTTTCTTGGTCTATGATGATAGTCTCTTTCTACTCATGAAATATGTCCTATATTAGCATGGTTTACTTCAAGCATTATTCATGCATGCCATGTTGCTAATAACCTAGCTCTTGCTTACGATTATGCATTTTGATTATGTTGCATATCTCTTGTTCCATCGCATCCTATATACTTAGTACATTCAAATATAGTAATATATACTCAATACTTACATGATGTTACCATATAGGAATCGGAGCTCCTCATGATCATCCTCTTCCTTCCTGTGGCTAGTGCTATCTCTTTAAGCAAGTTTGGTGCATCCTCAACTTCGGGGATGATATCTCTTGTTCTTCTATTATGTAAAGACTTTCTTTGTCTATTTATATGGTTTTGAGAATGAGGGTTAGCTCGAAAAGTTATCTTGGCCCCCGCTTAATTCTAAGTGTAGAGGTGTTGTTGGAGAAGTTATATAATGATGCTATGAGCTTTAACTCTCTTGATGTTTTATGATATGAAAGACTTCCCCTAGCCCTTGCCCTTGTTTTATGCTCTTGTTGTAAAGGATGTGTAATGATATGTTAAGAGGCTTACTTGGGGTCCCTTCGGGTTCCCCATTTATCGTGTTATATCTAGGCCATAGGCTTGGGTCATGAGAAACTTAGTATCAGAGCATTAGGTCATTAATGGTCCTCACCATCTAACATACAGCTTTAATTAGAGTCTTATTCATGGTTGTGCTGTGCACTACAACTATGAGCAAGAGTCTACGAGGTATTTAAGGAAATCTTTCCCTTCTTCATGATCTGTGTCGTGCTACAGAATTTAGGTAATGTTTTCCCTCTAATGAATGTTCTTTGCCATTTTTAAATTATTCCTAACACAATAGGAAGAAGAGCCAGCACTCCCGAAGAACAACCAGCTCATGGAGAGCTCTGGGATGCTCTAACTTTGCTAGCTCAAGCCATGGATAACCAAGTAAATCAAGAGGACCAAGTAAATCAGGTGAGGGACTTTATGAAGAAGAACCCACCAGAGTTAGTTCAATGGGTTTTAAGTGGATGAGGACCCTCAAGAATTTGTTGATGAGGTGTACAAAGTGTTGGCCACTATAGGCGTTAGATCGGAATAGAAGGCAGAGTTGGCGGCTTACCAACTAAAGGGGGTGGCCCAAATATGGTATACTCAATGGAGAAGAGAAGGGGAACAATAATGTGATTCTATTGGAGGAGTTCAAGATGGCATTTCTCAATCGATTCTACCCTCTTGAGCGTAGGGAGGCCAAAATGATGCAATTCATGAATTTGAAGCAAGGATCTATGAGTGTGAGGGAGTACGCCCTCAAGTTCACTAACTCTCTAAATATGTCCCACACTTGGTTGCCGGCCCGAGGTCTAGGATGAACAAGTTTGTGATGGGTGTATCTATATTAGTTAATGAGAAGTATAGTGTCATTACTTTTGTTTAGTGACATGGACTTGTCCTGCCTTATGACCTATGTTGAACAATTGGAGGGGGAAGAAGTGGAGGAAGAGAAGAGGTAATGAGGCCAAGAGGTCCCATTTTGAGGGTATGTTCCAAAGTCCCAAAGGTGGCCGATTTCATCAAGGCCAAGGGTCCTTACATGCTCCTAATAGAAGGATTGCCAATTACTACCCAAGGACCTAAGGTGATAGTGGTATGGTGCTTAATGCTATGTGTCCAAAATGTGGTAAAGGTCACGATGGCCATGCTTGAGGAATACCAATGCTTGTTTTGGTTTTGGAGAAGTAGGCTATAAGATAATTGAATGCCCACATAATGGGAACAAGGGTAAGTATGTTCATCCACATGGCCAAGGTGTGAATGTGGTTCCTTGTCGGAGAGGAGGCCAACTAGGTGGTGCCCCAAGGCACAATTGGGTTTATGCTCTTCAAGGGAGGCAAAGGGTAGATCAGGTGCTCGATGTCATTATCGGAATGTTAAAAGTCTTTGATTTTGAGGTGTATGCATTGATAGATTGAGGTGCCACTCTTTCTTTTGTTAAGCCTTTTGTTGCGAAAAGTTTCATGTTGAGCCTAAATTGTTATGTGAGTCTTACGAGGTATCTACTTCTATTGGTGCATCTGTTGTTGTTAGAAAGGTCTATAGAAATTGTCCTGTTTATGTCTTGCATAAAATTTTGCCTTGTGATCTTGTTGATTTGGATATCATGGATTTTGATGTCATTCTTGGGATGGATTGGTTGCATGCATATTATGACTCTATTGTTTGTACAACCTATAAGGTCAAAGTCCAATTCCCAAATAAACCCATCCTTGAGTAGGAAAGTCAAGATGTGGTGATTAAGGGTAGGTTTATCACCTGTATTAAAGCCTAAAGGTTGATCTCTAAGGGGTCTCTCTATCATCTTGTGAGGGTTAGGCATATAGAGTCTAAAATCCATCACATAGAGTCAGTTTCAGTGGTTAATGTGTTCATAGATGTCTTCCCTAGTGAGCTTCACGATGTTCCTCCCAAGAGGGAAATAGATTTTAGCATAGATCTCGTTCACAATACTCAACCTATTTCTATCCCCCTTATAGTATGGCCCCGGTGGAGTTAAAGAAGTTGAAGGAGCAATTGAGGGATTTGTTGGAGATGGGTTATATTAAGACTAGCCAATCACCTTGGGGTGCACCAGTGTTGTTTGTGAAGAAGAACCATTGTACTCTTAGAATGTGCATCGACTACCGGTAACTTAATAGGGTCACCGTAAAGAATAAGTATCCACTACCAAGTATTGATGATTTATTTGATCAACTTCAAGGGGCTTGTCACTTCTCTAAGATTGATCTTCGATCTGGGTATCATCAAGTGAAGGTGAGGGAGTGTAACTTTCCCAAGATGGCCTTCCAGACTAGGTATGGGCATTATGAATTTATGGTTGTCTTTTGAATTGAACAATGCACCGACTATCTTCATGGATCTTATGAATAAGAACTTTAAACCCTACCTTGATTTATTTGTTGTGGTTTTCTTTGATGATATTTTGATATATTCTCATAGTGAGGAGGAGCATGTGAGTCATTTGAGGGTGATATTCCAAAAACTTAGGGAAGAGAAGTTGTATGCTAAGTATGAGAAATTGAATTTTGGTTGAAAGAAGTTGTCCTTCTAGGTCATATGGTGTCAGGGGATGGTATTATGGTGGATCCTAAAAAGACAGAAGTGATTAAAAATTAGCCTAAACCTTTGACTCTATCGGACATTAGGAGCTTCTTGGGCTTAGCGGGTTACTATCGGGGGTTTGTGAATTGGTTCTCTTCTATTGTTTCTCCTATAACTGAGTTGACCCAAAAGAAGGATAAATTTTTGTGAATCGATGAGTATGTAAAGAGCTTCCAAACCTTGAAGGATAAGTGTCTCTCCGCTCCTATCTTGTCTCTACTGAAAGGGTTGGAAGGGTTTGTTGTGTATTGTGATGCCTCCCGGATTGGTTTGGGTTGTGTTTTGATGCAAAATGGTAAGGTGATATAGCCTATGCTTCTAGATAACTCAAGGTGCATGAAAAGAATTATCCTACTCATGATCTTGAATTGGCCGCTGTGGTTTTTGCTTTAAAAATTTTGCGTCATTATTTGTATGGCGTATATGTTAATATGTATAATAATAACAAGAGTCTCCTATATGTGTTTACTTGAAAAGACCTCAACTTGAGACAGAGAAGGTAGTTAGAACTTCTTAAGGATTATGATATGACCATGCATTATCACCCTAGTAAGGCTAATATTATGGATGATGCTCTAAGTAATGTGTTTATGGGTAGCCTAGCTTATGTTGATGATGGGGTCAAAGAGGTGGCTAGAGAGGTTCATCGGTTGGCTAGATTAGGAGTTAGGTTGGAGGAGGTTGATAATGGTGGTATCGTAGTTGTTGATGGCTCTAAATCTTCCTTGGTTGATGAGGTAAAAGAAAAGCAAGATCTTGATCCCTCATTGTTGGAATTGAAGGCCTTGGGGAGATATAGTTAGGTAGATGTATTTTCACAAGGGGGAAATGGTGCCTTTTGGTAGCAAGGCAGGTTGTGTGCACCTTGTGTGGATGACTTGAGAAAGAGGATTCTTGATAAGGCTCCTAATTCTTCTTATTCTAATCTCCCCGATTCCACAAAGATGTATAGAGATTTGAGGGAAGTGTTTTGGTGGGGTGGAATAAAGAGAGACATTGCTAAGTTTGTGTTCGGTTGCCACAATTGCCAATAAGTCAAAGTCGAGCATCAAAGCTAGGTGGCCTAACCCAAGATATAGAGGTTCCTACTTGGAAATGGGAGGAAATTAACATGGATTTTGTGGTTGGTTTCCAAATACTAGAAAGCGTTTTGATTCTATTTGGGTGGTGGTTGATAAAATGATAAAGTCGGCTCATTTCCTACCGGTTAAGACTATATATGGTGCCCAAGATTATGCTAAGTTGTACATTCATGAGCTGGTTAAATTCCATGGGGTTCCCTTGTCTATCATATCGGATCGTGATGCTCAATTTACTTCACTCTTTTGCAGGTCCTTCCAAAGAGGTCTTGGTACCAAGATAAACCTTAGTACAACCTTTCACCCTCAAATGGATGGCCAAGCCGAAAGAACTATCCAATCTATTGAGTGTATGCTTAGAGCTTATGTATTGGAGTTTAAGGATAGTTCGGATGATCATTTTCCATTGATTGAGTTTGCTTATATTAATAACTATCATTCTAGCATTCATATGGCTCCTTTTGAGGCCCTTTATGGTAGACATTGTAGGTCCTCGATTGGATGGTTTGATGTAGGGGAAATGACATTATTGGGTCTGGATCTAGTTATGGAGGCTATGGAGAAGGTAAGGTTGATTAGAGAAAGGTTGAAAATAGCCCAAAGTTTTCAAAAGTCCTATGCTAATGTGAGGAGAAAGGAGCTTGAAATTTGAATTGGCGATTTGGTCTATTTAAAGGTTTCACCCATGAAGGGTGTGGTTTATTTTGGTAAAAAGGGTAAATTGAGTTCGAAATATGTGGGACGTTATAAGGTGTAGAGGATGATTAGTAAGGTAGCCTATAAGTTAGAGTTGCCTAGTGAAATGGACTTGTTCATCCAGTCTTCTATGTGTCTATGTTGAGAAAGTGTGTGGGTGACCCGAATGCTATTGTCCCATTGGATGTTGTGGGTGATGTTGAATACAACTTGGCCTATGAAGATGTTCCAGTAGAGATCTTAGATAGACAAGTGAAGAGGTTGAGGAAGAAGGATATGGCTTTCATTAAGGTCCTTTGGAGTAATCAACAAGTCGATAGTGCTACATGGGAGGCCGAGCGGACATGCAAATGTGATATCCCTATCTCTTCCATTGTACACAAGCCTAAGGTACTAATTCTAAGTCCCTTATGTGATTTCAAGTCTTACATTTTAGCCCCTATGTCGTTTGCATGAATTCATGTTTATGTTGACAAGTTCATGATGATTTTGACACTTATGTTGAGATTTTGAAAATAGTATTTTAGTGTATTATTGCATTCTTGTTGGGGCTGATTACTTCATGATTACTCTTCTTATGTATGTTTCTTTAACATTCGGGGACGAATATTCTCAAGGGGGAGATATTGAAACTACCCCAAAAAGTGCCTGGAAATGTGCCTCAGAAGTACCCAAAATCATAAATTCCATATATCTCAAAATTTATGCGTGATATCAAAAATCTGACTTCATATTTGTATCAGGGGGAAAATTGAGTGGGAAATAGGTCTAACCCCGATTTTAGAGCAACCGTATCAAAATTTGAAATTCCCAAATGCAATTTCCAGATAGACTTCCGCGTCCCTGGCGTGACGCAGCCAGGGCACGCCTTTGTATTATTTTTGCCCAGCTTTGTTGTCTCGGTCCAAGGCCTTTGGGTCTAGGGCCTAAGTCTTCCCGTATGTTATAACACCTATACTTAACTATATTTCATTCCCCAATACTCTCTCTAATACTTAGACAAATATTTCATTCAAAAAATTAAGTGTTCCAAACTCATTTCAGGATTCAAGAAAGTCAATCTAGCTTCAAGTTCTCATCTCAATCTTCATCAAGGAATTCTCCAAAGTTGAGGTATGTGGGCTTCAATCATCGAGTTCTTCCACCCATGGTGCCCAATATTCTTTTTTAACATAAGTTGCATATTTCTAAGTTGACTTACTTATGGGTCTTCTTATTATGAATTTTACTAGTAACTATGTTGGAGTTTTGTAAAAATGTGACTGTTTAAGCATGTTTTGAGCTATGAATCTATGTTCTACTTTGAGATTTTATGAGGGATTTCAATGTATGTCGCAATGTTGTATTCCCAAGTGTTGGTGGATTGATTTACTTAAAGTTTGATTGCATGATTTCAACCTTGAATTGCATGGTTTTACACTAACATTACACACTCACCAAGTGTTTGATAAAATGTCCGGTATAGGATTCTTGAGCTATTGATAATCCATTGCATGACTTATGACTTGAATGACTTTATGAAAATTAAAGGAAGATATACATGTGTTGAATTCATGAAAAGTAACCATATTGTTGCAAGTGACCATACCATAGATGGTGGGTATATACCTCATCTACCTTGTCCGGTGGTGGCAATCCCATATTACCATAGATGAGGGATATATAGCTCATCCACCTTGTCGGGTGGTGGTAATCCCGTACTACCATAGAGGAGGGGTATATACCTCATCCACCTTGTCGGGTGGTAGGAATCACGTACTACCAAAGATAAAGGGTAGATACCTCATCCACCTTCCAAGTGGGTGACATGCCTTGGATTCCAACTACTAAGTTGCTTGGTCTATGATGATGGTCTCTTCCTGTACATGTAATAAGTCATATATAAGCATGTTTTACTTCAAGCATTGTTCATGCATGCCATGTTGCTAGTAAATTAGCTCTTGCTTATGATCATGCATTTTGATTATGTTGCCTATCTCTTATTGCATTGCATCCTATGTACACGTACTAACATATACTCTATGCCTCCATGATGTTACCATGTTGGAACCAAAGCTCCTCACAATCATCCTCCTCCTTCCTATGGCTAGTGCTATCTCCTCAAGCAAGTTTGGTGAGTCCTCAACTCCAGGATATCTCATGTTCTTATGTTATGCAAAGACTTTCATTATCTATTTGTATGTTGTTAACTATGAGGGTGATACCAAAAAGTTGCCTTTGCCTACGCTCATTTCTAAGTGTAGAGGTGTTGTTGGACAAGTTATGTAAAGATGCTTTGAGCTTTGACTCGATTTGATTCTCTTGATTTTTTATGACATGAAAGACTTTCCTTAGATCCTTACCCTAGTTTTATGCTCCTATTTTTATTCATATGCTTCCGCGACCAATGATATGCAATGATATGTTAAGAGGCTTGCTTGGGGTCCTTTTTGGTTCCCCACTCGCTGTATCACATCTAGGACCTAGGCTTTGATCGTGACAATCAATTACATTCTAAGAGAACTATCTTTATTCTTCACAAACAACACTGGTGTACCCCAAGGTGATTGGCTAGGC
This sequence comes from Solanum sejunctum, assembly GCA_025642045.1. Lineage (NCBI taxonomy): Eukaryota > Viridiplantae > Streptophyta > Magnoliopsida > Solanales > Solanaceae > Solanum > Solanum sejunctum. Next base: position 5,210 of record JAOTQJ010022753.1, on the reverse strand, counting down.
CAAATAAAAATCTTCTCCAACAAGTCCCTTAATTACTCTTTCAATTCCTTCAACTCTGCCAGGGCCATATAGTAAGGAGAATAGAAATAGGTTAAGTATCGAAAAGGAGGTAAATGACAAAATCTATTTCCTTTTCAGGAGGAATACCGAGAAGACATTAGAGAAGACATCAAGGAACTCATTCACCACTGGAACCGACTCTATAGGAAATACTTTAGAATCAACATCCCTAACCCTTACAAGATGATAGAGACACCCCTTAGAAATCAACTTATGGGATTGAATTTAAGAAATGAATCTACCCTTAACCACCACATTATTACTTTCTCACTCAAGAATGGGCTAATTAGGGAATTGGAATCTAAAACTTCGGTTCCTACAAATACTGGAGACATATTATGCATGCAACTAATCCACCTCAAGTATGATATCAAAATCCACATTATCTAATTCAACAAAGCCACAAAACAAGCGCTATGCAATATGACCACGGAAAAATTTCTATGGACCTGCCTAGCAACAAAAGACTCACCAATGATGTAGAGACCAAGAGCTCAAATAACAACTCGGGACACACATGAAACCTACTAACAATAAAAGGAATAATGAAAGAGATAGTGGTACCCAGATCCATCAATGCATATACATCAAAGTCAAAGGAAACTTCAACATATCGGTAGCAACATCGGGCGCCTCATCCCCTCTTTGCCTCCCTTGAAGAGCATAAAATTTATTGTGCCTTGGGGCACCAACATGATGACCTTCCCTTCCTCCTTGGGCCACATTGATAACTTGGACTTGAGGAACATCACCTTTACCTTTGGGTTGAGCATGAGGATAACTACTAACTTTGTGTACAAATCCACAACAACCAAAGCAAGAATTCGATTTCTTCACACATGGGCCACCATGGACTTTCCCACACTTTTGAATCTAGGCCTTGCCACCCCCTCATCACTTCCTTGAGCCTCTTGATCAACATGACCCCCTTGTTCTTAAAATCGACCATCTTTATGATATTCTATCAATATACAACATATATGGTTCCTAAAATAAGGGATTTTGTGAGTTTTAAAGCAACTTTTTAGTGTTTTAATGTTAATCTTGCAGAAAAGTTAAGTTGGCATGATTTTGAAGAAAAGTTGCAGATTTTGCTGAAGTATAGGCTTTACGAGCCAACCTATGAGTTGTAGCTCAAACTACAAGTCGTAGGGTGGTTTCATAGTAGGAATCAGAAACCAAAAATTAGAAATCTTCCAAGTGAAGGTCACTCCTACAAGGATATCCTACGAGTCGTAAGATACACTATGACTCGTATAGGTGGACTCGTAGTAAGAATCCAAGAGCCAAAATATTGGACTAAAAACTAAAGACCAAGACTACGAGACAAACATATGAGTCATAGCCCAAGCAACGAGCTCATACCTATGGGTCATAGCAGTTCAGTCCAAGATGCCAAGAACCTAATATAAGATCCCGACTACGACTCGTAGGTCATCCTATAAGTCATAACTGTGAGACTTATCAGCTGCCAACTATCTCTTTTGTGTAAATTCTAGGGTTATTTTATAAATACTATATATAGCTTAAGTTAGGTTTTTGAGAGAGAGTTCGACAAATAGACAATCTACCATTAGATTTTGACTCTTCTCTTAGTTTTTAGGTTAGGTTATTGTTCTTTTATTGGAAAACCCATTTTTGGGGGTCGAAAACTTTACCTTATACTCATTATCGATCAATCAAGCTTGTAGGTTTTGCAACTTGTGGTACCTATTCTATTCATTGTTGTTGGTAAAACGCTCAATTATGTCTGTCATGAGCATTTTTGTGTATTTTGCTTTATCTTGAGTAGCTGAGCACCCACAACTTAGGGTTGTGGGAACCATGGCTTGTTAACTTGAAATAACCTAGGTTTTTTGCATTTCTCTGACTGGGATTTTGCTTGTATTATCTATTTTACTTTATTTTTATTATTATTTGGTGGTGGCCAACACCAAACCCGCCTACTATCATAATCCCAACCAAGGTAGTGACGAATAGGAAAAGGCAAGTATGGAGCCAAGACATTCCCTAAGCTCCATTAAATTTAGAGATCCATCAACTACCAAGAAGAATGTTTCAAGTGAATGAGGATATTGAGGTTGAGAAGGATATGTATACTAATAAGGATATGGATAGAGAGGAGAATCCACCACAAAGGGGTAATAGGCCACAACTCAAGGGTTTCAACCAAAATGCTTATGGGTGGAATCAATATCAATTGAACCCTATGGCTATGGATGTTACTAGTGCTATAGTACTACCTTCTTTACCGGCAGATACTAAGTTCACAGTATCGAGTAGATTGCTCCAAATGCTCTAAAACCAAGGACTATTCACAGGGCTACCTTCGGAGGATCCCCACCATCATCTTCAAAAATATGGTTTTTGTTTGCAAAAGTGTCATGGGGACATAGAACCTTTCTCTTGATATTGTGGGTTTAAGAGTGTTTCCACTGTCATTGACTGTGTAACTTTATGATTGTCTGAGCTTCCTCCGAGTGCAATCACAAGTTGTGCTGAACTTCAGAGAGTGTTTCTTGAATGGTATTTCCCAGGATCCAAGAAGTTGAAAATCAAGGACCAAATAAACAACTTTGGGCAATTACCGGGTGACTCTATTAGCACAACATAGGAAAGGTTCACCAAATGCTTGAGGATGGTCCCCGATCATAAGATTTGTGGATGATGCCTTGGTTGAAATTTTTTATTGGGCACTTGATAATAATAGTCAAGATTGCGCTGACACAATCATTGGAGGCATGTTCCTAGACCAACCTTTTGTATTGATAGCCGCAAAAATAGAGCAAGTGGTCTAAATAAATTAAGCATGGGGATAATGAGAACGGGGTGTGATAAAACCTTCTTGTGCAATTAATAGCAATAATGAGCAAGCGAAGGTAAACGAAGAGATCATGGAACAACTCGCTCAACATTGCACAAGTATGGACTTGGTCTTAGAGCAAAACCAAGAAAGAGTCTATGCAGTCACTCACCAACCTCCAAAATCTCCTATCTATGAAGATCCATTCTTTGATGAGGATGCATATTTTGTGAGCAACCAAGCAGCGGGTTTCCATAACAAATCCCAAGGATCTAATTCGAATTGTTGGAGGAAAGGTTCTGGGAATCAAGATAGAACTTCACCTATGATGGGATGTATAGAGATAGCCGGGGTGGATACTATAAGAGACAAAGAGTGCTAGATGTAGAATGGGGGAGAAGAGGGGGCTATAGGAATGGTCCTTATGTGCCACCACACAACCATGATGCCGAATCAAGTAACTCCAGGATTGAAGATATGTTTGAAAATTTGTTGAAATGAGATGACCACCAAGATGAGACTTTAAGGGAATAAAAGCAGATATCTCAAGTATTAATCAAAAGATAGAGTCTCACTCAGTGTCAATTAAGCAACTTGAGGAATAATTTGCACAAGCGTCTTCAAAATTGAACCAACGCCAAAAGGGCACCCTACCAAGCAATACAGTTCAAAATCCTAAAAATGAAGGGCATTGCATAGTGGTGATTACTAGTAGTGGCAAGAGCACAATAGACCCCCCTATGCCAGTCATTGTTGATGAAGTTGAGAAGAAGGGTTCTGATGGTGAAGTTGCAGGTGAAGGAGAAAGTCTGGAAATTATCGGGAGGTAAAGAGGAGATCTGAGAGAGCATGAACAAGTGAAATCTATCCCAAACCTCCTCCTTCTTTCCCTCAAAGGCTTAATAAAATGGAAGAGGAGGGAAAGTTCAAACACTTCCTTTAGATATTGAATCAACCCTCCACAAACATTACCCTTTTAGAATCTTTGGAGAAAATGCCCGGGTATGCCAAATATATGAAGGATTTGGTCACCAAGAAACACACTTTAAGCTAAGAGTTCTCATAAGAACTTCAACAATGTAGTAAGGTTATGACTAAATGCCTTGCTCAAAAGGAAGAAGACCCCAATGCATTCACTATCCCTTCTATCATTGGTGATGTTGAGTTTGCATGAGCATCATGTGGCTTAGGAGAAAGCATCAATCTCATGCCTCTTGCAGTATTCAAAAAGCTTGGTCTTGGTACTCCTACCCTGATAAGAATGTGATTGCTTATGGCAGATTGAACCATTGGAAAACCAAAGGAATCCTTTTTGATATGTTTGTTAAGGTGGATAAATTCATCTTTCTAGTGGATTTTGTGATCCTTGATTGTGAAGTTGATTTTAAGGTGCCCATCGTTTTGGGGAGACCATTTCTAGCCACTGGAAGAGCCCTAGTGGATATGGATTCAGGTCAATTGTGATTCAAGGTTAATGATGCAGAAGTTGTGTTCTACATTCGCTACTCTATAAAACACCCAAATGAGTACAACAGTGAGGTGTGGACCCTCGATGATAGTTGATGAAGGAAGATGACAAAGTCGAGCCTCAATATTAAACAAGGTGCTTCTTGGGAGGCAATCCAAGCATAGTTGATAAGTGTTGGTTTATTTTTAAGTGTTTTCGGTTGTTGAAATACTTAGTAGAAGCTGTGAGTTTGATTTTATGATTGAAAGATATTGGTGCAGTTGTACTATTTTGGAATTGTTTTATTTTGAGATTTGGTATGTAGGTAAGAAAATTGAAGTACTGAAGATCTAAAAGATGACTTGAAATAACCTAGTTTTCTTACATTTCTATGATTGGGGTTTTGCATATATTATCTATTTTCCTTTATTTTTATTGTTGTTTGGTGGTGGCCAACACCAAACCCCGCCTACTATCACTATCCCGACCAAGGTAATGATGCATAGGGAAAGAGAAGTAGATGATAGAATTCAGTTGATGTGTTCCCATCTAATCGACGAAACTTGACCAAGGGGAGGTTGACTAGGACTATTGGTAATGATTAGTTGGCCCGCCATGGTGGCGGACCAAGCATCATGGTTAAATTCGACGTTTACCTTCATAAGAGAGGTGGAAGAACCTAAGTTACCATCTTGCATATGACTCACCAATTTAGTTGTGTATCTAGGGTAGCCAAGTCGATGAACCATGGGGAACATATTACGAAGTTGTCCCCAAAATTAAGTGTTTCCTTGCATTTTAGTTAATGCTTGTTTTATCTTGTTTTTGAATCACAAAACCCCCTCCATTTAGAGTTTACAGTCATAAATACTAGAAATGATTAGTAATAAAGTCTTATAG
>JAOTQJ010022722.1:0-16710 GCA_025642045.1 Solanum sejunctum | reverse complement strand
AATTCCAAGTCTCATCAATTAATACTATGTTTTCTACAAATTGCATACACCATGGTACCTCTTCCTAGAAAGATCGCGTCAACTCATCCATTACCAAGGCAAATAATAGAGGGCTCAACACATATCCTTGATGGAGTCCCAGCTCAATAGGAAAATACTCTAAGTCTCCTCCCACCGTTCTTACCCGAGTTTTGGCTCCATCGTACATGTCCTTAATCACCCTAATATATGCCATTGGCAAATGTTTCACCTTTAAACACTTCCATAAGACATCCCTTGGGACTTTGTCATATGCCTTCTCGAGATCAATGAACACCATATGAAGGTCCTTCTTTCATTCCCTATATTTCTCCACTAACCTCTGAACAAGATAGATTGCTTCAGTAGTCAACTGCCCCAACATGAATCCAATTGATTCTCCAAGATAAATACTACTTTTCGCACCCTTATCTCCACAACTCTCTACCAGACCTTCAGAGTGTGGCTTAACAACTTGATACCCCTGTAATTGTTACAGTTTTAAATATCTCCCTTATTTTTTGTACAATAGGACTATTGTACTCCTCCTCCATTCATCAGGCATCTTGTTATTCTTCATAATAGCATTGAACGGTCTAGACAACCACTCTACGCCATCCTTGACCATGTTCTTCCAAAAGTCTACTGAAATCTCATCGAGCCCATTCGCCCTCCCCTCTTCATTCGAGTAATAGCCCATCTTACCTCCTCAACTCTGAACTGCCTGTAATACCCAAAATCACAATGGTTTTTGGAGTGTGCTAACTTACCCAGCTCGATATCTCTATCTCCTTTTTCATTTAAGAGTTTATGAAAGTAAGCTGGCCACCTTTATTTAATGGAAGTGTCATCCACCAACACCTCGCCCTCCTCATACTTTATGACTTCACTGCATCTAAGTTGCGAGCTGTTCTTTCTCTTACTTTAGAGAGCCTATACAATCTCTTATCCTCACCTTTATCACTTAGCCCCTCATAAAAGTGCTCAAACGCTGCTGATGTAGCATTCATCACTGCCATCTTAGCTTCTGAATTGGACTTCTTGTAAATTTCCTTAAGCTTTTGATTTTCATCTTCATCCCTACACTCTAACCACTCTGTGTAAGCAAACTTCTTAACTTTTACATTGCCCTGAACTTCCACATTCCACCACCAATCATACTCGAAACTCCTAATACCTTGGTAGCTACCTTTTTGATATAGCTAGCAGTTATGTCTCACATACTGTTCACATTACCTTCACTTCTCCATGCCTCTAGGTTTCTCAACTTTTTTTCCATCTCGTAAGAAAGGGCAGGAATAAGGCCTCCCCATCTAATCCTAGGCTGGGCATACATAACCTTCTTCATTTTTTCTCTCTTGATCTTTACATCCACCACTAAAAGCCTATGTTGAGTAGAAATATTTTTACTTGGAATAACCTTGCAATTCATATATAGACTTCTATCACCCTTTTGAAGAAGTAGGTAATCTATTTAGTCTTAGGTACCGTACTACAGAAGGTAATCAAGTGGTTTTCCCTCTTTGGGAAACACAACTTAGCAATAACTAAGTCAAAGGCTTTGGCAATATCCAAGAGAGACATACCACTTCTATTCCTCTCCCCAAAACCAAATCCTCCATGAACATCTTCAAACCCACTAATAGTTGCCCTGATATGCTCATTAAAGTCACCCCCAATGAAAAAAAATTTTAGTCTTCGGTATGCTTTGCACAACCTCATCCAGATCCTCCTAAAAGAGCCTTTTCACTTCCCCATCTAGGCCTACATGGCGCACATAAGCACTAACTATATTCACTATGTGTCTACCCACCACGAGTTTCATAAACATCATCCTATCATTAACCCTCCTAACCTCAACCACATAATCCCTAAGATTCTCATCTACTAGGATCCTCCGAAGGTAACCCTGTGAATAGTCAATAGTTATGGAGCATTTAGAGCAATCCACTCGATACCATTAACTTAGTATATGCAAGTAAAGGAGGCAATACTATAGCACCAGTAACATCCATAGCCATAGGTTCAATCTATATTAATCCCATACATAAGCATGTTCATTGAAGTCCTTAAGTTGTGGCCTATTACCCTTTTGTTGTGGATTCTCCTCTCTCCCTATATCCTCATTTGTATTCATATCCTTCTTAACCTCGATATCATCACTCACTTGAGCCATTATTCTTAGTAGTCGATGGATCTCCAAATTGAGTAGAGCTAAGGGATTTCCTTGGCTCCTTGTGTTCGGCAGACAACATAGTATACCCTGCAAATAAAATCAAACAATAAAAACAAAATTGAAGTACACGAGACTCTAGAAATAAGTACCATAACCAACTAATAGTGAACTAAAGTAAAAACCTAGTTGTATTCCCCGGTAATCGCATTATAATTTTATGATGGCAACATCTGATGTTCATGCACTAATAAGAAAGTTGTCACCATCATCAATTAACCTAACTGAAGGTTAGGGTTGAATCCACAGGGAATAAAGGACTTGACTATAAGACTTCACTACTAATCATTTCAAGAATCAATAACTAAAAGCTCTAAATTAGAGGGGGGGGGTTGTGATTCAAAACCAAAATAAAACAAACACTAAGTATAACATGAGGAAACACTCAATTTTTGGGAGAACTTGGGAATTGTGTTGTCCATGGTTCGTATATTCAATTATCCTAGATAATATAATTATAATTAGTGATTTGCATGCAGGACGGTAACTTAGGGTATTCTAGCTATCTTGTGAAGGTGAAGGTCGAATTTCACCATAGATCTTGGTAGGCAACCATGGAATGCCAACTAACGGTTACCTATTGTCCTTGTCAACCTCACTTTGGTCAGGCTTGGTTGATTAGATGAGAACACATTAATCAAATTTTGTCATCTATTTCCCTTTTCTTATTTGTTACTACCTTGCCCGAGATCGTGATAGTAGGTCAAGTTTGGTGTTAGCCACCACCAAACAAAAATAATAATGAAGGAAAACAAACAATACATTCAAAATCCTAATCATAGAAATGCAATAAACCTAGGATATTTCAATTCAACTACCCATGGTTCCCACAACCCCATTAGCTACTCATGGCTAAGGTAAAACACATAAAAAGTACAAATAATTGACATAGTTGAGAGTTTTACCAACACAATAAAAAGTGAAGATGCCACAAGTTTCGAACCCATGGGCTTATTGATCAACAATGAGTACAAGGCAAGATATGCAATCCCCGGAATGGGTTTTCAAAGAGAGAAGAATAAACTACTTTAAAAACTAAGAAAAGATTCAAAAGATAGTTGTGGAATGTGTCCTAGTCGAACTCTCTTACTGAAAACCTAACTTAGACTATATATAGTATTTACGTAATAACCCTAGAATTTACACAAAAAAGTTAGCTGGCATCTGATAAGTCTCGCAGTTATGACTCATAGATGATGTACGAGTCATAGTCGGGGTTTCGTATCAAGTTCTTGGAATCTTGGACTAAACTGGTATGACCCATAGGTATGAGTCGTTGCTTGAGATGTGACTCGTATATTCCTCTCATAGTCTTAGCCTTCAATTTTTTTGGTCTAACATCTTGGCTCTCCAATTTTTGTTATGAGTTTACCTATACAAGTCGTAGTAAGGCTTACAAATCATACGATCACCTCGTAGGGATGATCTACACTTAGCAGATTTTTGAATTTTTGGTCTTTGATTATTGCTATGACACCACCCTATGACTCGTATGTGTGCTCGTATGTCCTAAGCCTCAGTAAAATCTATAACTTTTCTTCAAAATCATGTCAACCTAACTTTTCTACAAGATTAACAAAAAATAGATCAAAACCATACAAATTCACTTTAAGAACTCACAAAATCCTTTGTTTGAGGCATTTAACATGTTGTATTTTTATAGCACTTTAGGTATTGGAGAAAATGTTGGGCTATGCCAGGAATATGAAGGACTTGGTCACCAAAAAATACATCGTGAGTCCAGAGCTTCAATATTGCAGCACTATCATTACGAATTCCTTACTTTAAAATTATGAAGATCTAGCTGCTTTGACCATACCTTGCAGTATAGGTGATGTGGATTCGCAAGGGCATTATGTGATAGAGGTGCAAGTATCAATTTGATGCCCCATGAGTTCTACAAGAACCTTGAATTAGGATCCCCTACTCTAACTAGTATGTCGTCGCTGATGTAGGATCAAATGGTGAAGAAGCATGTGGAGATAATCTATGATTTATTTGTTAAAGTGGAAAAGTTCATATTCCCTACAGACTTTGTGATTGTACATTGCAAAGTTAACTTCAATGCTCCAATTATTTTTCGAAGAACTTTCCTAGCTATTGGACAAGCCCTTATTGGTATGGATGCTAGTTAATTCAGGTTCAGATTGAATGAGGAATAAGTTGTCTTCGATACACGTAAGTCTATAAACCATCCAGATGAGCTCAAGAGTGAAGTTTGGGCAACTGGTAAAGACTAACTAACTAATTTTCTAAGTCATGCCACGATAATAAATCAAATGTTACTTGCGAGGAAACCCAAGGTTTTTGATGTAATAACATTGTTATAGGTTTATTTTCAGTTTTCTGATTCATAGGTAATTGTCTTGTTTTGTTTTGATTGTAATTGTAGACAATGGGTTGGTTGCACATAGGGTAATAGTGTATTTTATGACGAGTATGAAGGTATAAGACTAGGTCAGCCAATTTTGCTGAGAAGAGCAACAGGTTCAATTTCTACAATTGGGTCTACAAATTGTAAATCAGTTTATGACTTGTACCCCATCTTATAGAGATTTCCAGTGAGCAGGGAAAATGTGCACTCCAATCAAAAAGCCAACTTTATGATTTATAGGTCAAAGTATGAGTCATGAATAGGATTCATGTGCTCTGGTAAGTTTCTGAAATTTTGCTAAGTATGGAGGGTTCTACGAAACCATGATTTATGAGCTGTAGAGCCTTTTATGACTTGTATTTGGGGTTTGTAGAACTAGGCCTAGTTAACTTACAGATGACCTGGTAATGTATAAAAAGAGGGGTCAAATTACTTTGACCCCACTTTTGACCTTAATTGACAGACTAACCCAAGCTTTCCCTTCCTTTCATTTTTTTCGATCACCTCCAGCCACCGTGATACCTTTTTCGGGAAGACTGCAACAACCCTAGTTTTTGTTTGTCACTCCCTTTCTTTTCTTCAAGTTAATCTCTACACTTAGTAAGCTCTTCGCTTAATTTTAAACCCTTAAGATGCTTTTTTTACTTAATTGATTTTAATATTGTTAAGGGCAAGGTGTTGACACATGAAATCATTGTGCAAATTTGAATTATGTTATCTAAAATTTGGTTGCCTTTGGTTTAATTTATTAGTTGAATCTGGAATTTGGCATTTCGGCCTTGTGATTGTTGATTGTTTTTCCTATTAAACTATCCACAATGTTTGATTTAATGATATTGAATGGTTCACGCTTGTAAAATTGGTGGGTGATGACATGGGTATATGATTTTGTGCAAGTCCAATATGAATAGTTGGAAGCATAGGATAATGCATGTTTAATCATTTTTGATGGGTTGTGTATGTTTAAAACATGTTTGGGGGAATTGTTGTTGTGTGCTAATCTTGTTGGTGTCTACTCATGCTTTGATACTAATAAAGTAGTTTGTTGGAAATGTCTTTTGGGGTCTGCTTAATGAACTTAGAAACTCAAGTAACTATGATTTCTGGTCCACGAGAGTCTCTTACGACCCGTAGAGTAATCTATGAGTTATAATTTACCCCTCGTGGGAAATTCCAGAAACTTGATACTGCTGAGTATCCAACAAATGTGACCTTCTACGAGTGGTAAATCACTTTATGACTCATAGACAACTCTCATAGTTCCTTGCTTGAGTTTTATTATTCATTCGAATTTTCTATAGCCCTAGTCTATGACTTGTAAACCACTTTACAAGTCATACTTGGTCTATTAAACTTTTTTAGTAACAAAATTTTTTTGAACCATTAGTCTATGAGATCGTTTTACGACTCATAGTATTCACTACATCTCATAAAGGGGCTTTCGTAGAACCCTTTAGCAACTGCACTCAGACAATTTTTTTATTCCATTTCTTGATTCTTGGGGATGACCATGGTGCATTTGTGTCTATGTTTCAGGTATCATGGCCCCAAACGGTAGATGTACTAATATTTAAACTCTGAGCTAAAAGCTTAAGGATGAGCCTTTGAATGTTGAGCCTTCTAATACGAACCAGACCTCTCAATTGAGCGGGTCATTAGAGATACTTGATGCCTAGTCGAACCTAGAGGATTCTAGACCATAGACCAAAGCTAGTGTCGTAGATGGTCAGCCTCAGGCTCTAGTTTCTAGTCCTTCCCTATCTGAAAAGAGAGGTAGTGACGAGAGCAGCATGCCCCAGATGAATACATCTAGGGAGGATCCCAGTTCTGAGAAGGGCTATAAAGAAGAAGTAGATGTTGAGCACTCTATCACACCACCATCATCATCAGCACCAGATGTCCTAACCAACTGGTGGTGCATCGAGGGCATGGATTAGATCTATAGAGAGGGCATATGGCTAAAAGAGAAGTGCAAGCCAAATCATTCCATCTATGAGGAGCCTAGAGTCATTGCAGAAATATTTATTTGTGTCCTCGATCTCTAAGACACGATGATATAGTACGAGCTTCAGTGGCTGACAGAGTCACTCGGATAGTACTAACCAATGATGGTGATGGAGTTCTATGCATCTTACACAGCTACCATCCATCTCGGTCATCCTAAGGGGAAGAAACCCCACATTTAGTCCAGGATGATAGAGACGCGAGTGAGGGGTCAATGGGTATATATTTTAGAGGAGACTATCTATCATATGCTTTTTGGTCCTGAGTACAATGCTACAGATCTACAATGGAGTTTCATTATAGGTTGGCCTAGGCCAAGAACCCACTTATTTTAAAGGATCTGAGCATTGAGCTACATTACTAAAATCAGTGATTGGGTATACTGTAGAGCAGGGTCTAGAACCTGCTTAGGTCACCACCAACACAAAGCTTATCATTAAGAATCACTTAGTTTTTTCACTAAAGTTTGGTGGCCTATTGTTTGACCTCACATCCGTTAGATACTTGCATATAATACTCATACGCAGGAGCATACCATTTTGGTCACCAACATCTTAATTGGCTATGATATTAATTGGGCCTACCTCATCATTGAGCAGATACATGAGGTCGTAGTGAAGAGGGACACATACCAGCCGGACCAATTGATTGAGACCCAGCATACATTAGAACCATGCTTGATAAAGGCTGATGAGAACCCGGTGGCACTCCTATGAGCATAACCCTAAAAGTGCCAGAGATGTTCGCCCTGATACCACCATTTGAAGGTTTAGAGATTGATACCACCATTGCTGCTACTACTTAGGAGAGGCCCCTGTAGCATAGTGCAGGTGAGGCGAGAGGGCTAACTATAATTGCTAATGCGCCATAGGCCACTACTTTACAGACTACTATGGAAGGCATGATCTATGTGTCTACCACTTCTATCGAAAACATGACGCAATGGTTATCATATGCTGAGACCTAGCTAATCAGTTTTTCCAGCAGATTAAGCCTTGGGTCTGACAAGCTATTTCATACTAAAAGCACGGAATGCAGTCATTCATACCCATTTCTATTCAGGATCATACTTCTATCATGGATGGCTACATCGACGCTATCGAGGAGAGGGTGTAGAAGAGATTGGTGAGGCCTGGCCTTCAGATTTGTTATCCATGTAGACAAAATCTAAAACTCAAGATTGGCTTGACTGCATCACTAGCAGCACCAATCACACTGCCAAACACAATATCTCTAGTATCGATGCTTGACTTATTTACTATCGAAAAGCCTACGCATTTTTCCCTTGGGAAAAGACCATGCACGAATGAGGATTTGGAGGATAAATATGTATGTGCAAGAAGATTAGAGAAGGAGGATCTCGATGGTGTCTTGAGAGAGTTGTGGCATGATGAGGGGATTAGATAAGCTTGATAGGAGGAGAAGATGAGAGGTTTAGACTCTTTCATGCAGAATACCTTTGTTGAGGAGACTATTTCGAAGGGAGATGGTGGCCAGACTCAGCCACAGACTGGCGCTTAGGCACCCAAGTATGCTTTTGACCCTTTTAAATTCTATTTTTGCTTGATTTTGTGCACTGGGGATGATTCACATCTTTTTTGATGGGGTGCGGATAGTTATGGGTGTCAGTAAAGTCTGAGTAACTTATGGTCCATAACTACCCTAATTTTTTATCCTGGGGTTTTTTTACCTGCATTTTTTTTCACTGTAGATATTTAATTTTTGTTGAATCCACATGTTTAGGATGTTTAGATAATATTTATAACAATATCTATACTTATGGCATATAACATCTTTTTTACATTTTGTTTGGAAAAATAATACCCATCGAAAATTTTGATTAGTAATTAGATGGTATCCATGCATGTTAGGTCTCTCATAATGTCTACTATGATAAATGAGGGTAAATTGAGATAAGCAGCATGATCTATGAGTCTTTTGTTGATAATGTATGCAGTGCCATGTTATTGTGAGCTTATTGTGTTAGATTCATGTATTTTGTGCTAATTCAAAATATGTCTGTTACTCTAAGCTAGACTTTAGATATAATGGATTCGGAAAGGATCTTTGGCTTTTGTTCTTAAATAGTCCAGTATACCCTAAAAATAACCAACCAAATGATGATATATCCCTTGTTCCAAATGTTTGAGCCTTACATATACAAATTCTTTCTAAACACCTACTTAACCTAGCCTTCTTTCGTGAAAATCGCGAAATTAGCCCTGGTCTTTCCTTGAGCATTGTAAACCTTGACTAAGTCAAAAAGAATAAGTTGAGGGTGACTACCAAAAATAGCCCTAGTTTAGAGGATAAATATTATGCACCTCAACACAGGCTAAAAGCCTAAGTTGAGGGTGGCTAGCGTAAGGGTAAAAACACAAAAATAGGTAGGTGAGTTAGGAATTAGATGAAGAAGAAGAAGAATTATGTTTTGGGTGCAAGAAAAATAAAATATGCCTTTGATGAAGCTAAAAAGCAAAATGAAGTGTGAAAATAAGGCAAAAAGGCTGAAAAATTAGAAGAAAGCACCGTGAAAAAGCTTGAATAAGGAAAAAGGGAGAATAAGGTGTAAATAGCAAAGCTAGTGGGGAAAAGTATTGAAAAACACAATTTCAAGGATGGTCTTTAGTCACTAATTTTCCTAAAAATATCATACCAAAGCCCTTGAGCATTCGTTACCAGCTTAGAAAGTCATAAAGTCATCCTAGTCCAGTTAGTTGAAGTTTTGAGTCATAATTATAGGGGAAAACCTATGGTATTAGTCATTATGCATGAATATCGTTTGTTAGAGTGAGTGTTTGGCACAGTCCTAAAGACGAATATGAAATCATTATTGAGTGTCAAATAGGGGACTTATTTCTATGAGGGCACTTGCATTGCATTATTGGCATTTGACTTGTTTGGTGATTGTGGACTGTTGATAATCCCTTGCTTGTCATAATTGTTTTGTCATATGCACCAGTGTGCATTAGTACACTAAATAACTATCTGATCCTATTTTAAAAAGTTTGTGTGGGTATCTGAGTTTGAAATGTATGTGATATATGCCATTGATTTGAGGTCTGTATGTTACTATCTTTTCTAAATAGATTGAGTCGTCGCTTGAGGACAAGCAACATTTTTAAGTTAAGGGTATTGATGTGTTGTCAAAATATAATATTTTTTATGCTTACAACATAGGATTTTGTGTGTTTTCAATGTGATATTTATGAGTTTTATGTGTTTTTGTCTTTAGATTTGCAGGATTATAGGTTGGCCATGATTTGGGCAAAATTGTAAAAGTTGCTAGTTTTTGATAATTTAGGAGACCCTTTATAGATCGTAGATCATTCTATTAGTCATAGAAGAAGTCACATGATAAATTCTAGTAAGGGATGAATTCTGAAGATCAACATTAGGAGATATCTGTACAGGCTGTAGAGCATCCTACGAGTCATATAGATGGGTTTAATGAGTATTTTTGGTGAAGGACAATTTGATGAATTTGAAGTCTATGAACATATAGTATGAGTATTGGATCAGTTTACGAGTCGTAAAGTGCTATCATAGAAAAGAAGTACAAAATCCCAGAAGCTTGTTAAGAGAACCCAACTACGACCTATAGAAGACACTACGAGTCGTAGTGAGCTTTTGTGGAGTTTGCCGACTATTTTTTCTATTTAATTTAGGACATAACTATAATTATTATAAATATTTTAGGTTATTTTTCAAGGGAGGATGTCATTATTTAGAGTTTTTAGGGTTTGTAGTTGTAGAACTCAATACTTGAGAGAGAAGATTGTGAGAAAACATGTGTGTGTAAATTGATCTTCAATATTTTGATTCTCATCAATTGGGGCTCGATTCAATTGTGTAAGTGTTTAATTATGTCTTATCAATTCATAATTTCTTTATCTACAAATAGCATGAGTAGTTAAATCCACAACTAGGGTTATGGGGACCATAAAGAACTAACAGATTAAACCCAGATAAATTACAATTCTTTGATTGAGTATATGCATATATTAATCAATTCTCTTTGTTTTGCATGTTTTCTAGTGGTGGCCAACATTAGAACATAGCTAGTGTAAATGACTGGACCAAAGTAGTAATGAATAGAAAAAGTGATTGATTAACAGGATTCGATTAATGTGTTCTTGTCTAATTAACCAAACTGGGCCAATGGAAGGTTGTGGTGGGACTTATAGGTAATGATTAGTATTGCACACTATGGAGATGGCCTAAGTAACATAGTGATGTTCACCTCTCACCTTTGACTAGAGGACTTGGTGAACTTACATTATCGTCCTGCATGTTATACACTAGACAAAAATTGGGTTATCCAATGATATTAAGTTGGGGATTCAAGGGGAACACAATACCGTAGTTGCTCTCCATTATTGATTTTCTTCTATGATTGTTAGTTTTGTTTATTTTCTTATTGATTATTGCAAACACCCTCTCCCTCTTTTTGGGGAATTGAGTTAGTTAACTACTCGGATTGCATGCTGGTGAATTTCTCATGAGTCTACGTATTCCCTGTGGGTTCAACCATAACCTTTGTTAGGTTTTATATCTTAACAGCGGTCATTTTATCCTCTAAAATATAGGTGTAACTTAGGCGACATCAGCCTCATCCTCTGAAATGGCCTGGTGAACCTAGGGTCAAATCTGCTACAATGATCGAGTCAATTGGGACTCGATGTAGGCCTGCTTTTATGTCATCACCTGAAGAGAAGTTGTTCTCACATAACCCATGCCTACGGGTGTTGTCAATATTAACATGGCCTATGAGTAGTAGTAGTAGCAGTGAGCCCCCTCTCTATATCAACCTCACTCAACGGGGGACCCTTAGAAGTGGTAGCAAAACTAGTGGTCATTGATAGAGGCTAGGGCGATGGTACCACAACGAACATCTCTAGCATCTGAGTAGGAGGGCATATTGCTAATTGTAAGGTATAGCATCTAAGGTCCACTGAACCTTAATCAAGGAGTCCATGTAGTATCTCCACCCTTGACTCTATACAGAGTCTATAGATTAGGTACTGGAAAGGGATAGAGGTGGATCTCATTTACACTGCCTTATGTATCTACTGTGCAATCAAGTAGGCCTAGTCGATCTCATAGCTAGCAAAGATGCTGGTAATCGATACTGCATGGTCCAACATTAGTGTATTGTCTGCAAGTGTGAGTTGAATCCATGATCTCACCACAGCCCACCAAAATATACTGGTGAAGCTGAGTAAGGGCTTCACTATGGGCTCTACTAATGTAGAAATCCACTTAGGGTACGGGCCTCATTTTATTAAGTGGTCAATGACCCACCTTATTAAAGAGGCCCTGTGGGCATAGTCTCTCATCTGGGCCTTATCGAACTCTACAATAGACTTGAGGGATGCGAACTCTATCCCAAATAATATGTAACAAATAATAGTGTCAAATATATTGAACTATCGACCCCTCACCCTCATATGTGACAATTGAGGCTAAGGTAGGGATTTCTTACCCTTGGGAAGTGAGCTAAGAATAGTAGCGGCATATGATATAAAGAACTCTCGAACTATGTCGGGGGAGTACTTCCTGATGTTCCACCCAGCCACTGGAACCTATATTTGGTGAAGCTATCTTGGAGGCCTCAAACACTATCAAATCCCAAAGTGATGATGCAGGGCTCCTTAAAAATAGAACGAGCTAGTCAGCCATGATCAGTGTTCATGGATGGGTTGCATTTCTTTAATACACCACCAGCTAGATAGAGCAACCAAAGGTGATGGTGATTCCTGAACTGCTACTCAAGACTCTATATCTGACTCGCTGCCAGACCAAGACTCAGATTTCTCTCCGAAGGGAGTCATATATATAGAGTTTCTATTCTTGTAGCCTCTCTCTTAAGGCTGGGGAGAGTGGACAAGCCTGTGTTTAAGGCTTCCCGACCTGTATAGTGGTAGTCCATGTCTGTTGCCACTCAGCATTCAAGTCAGGTTAAATAGTAGCTCTTTTAATGATCCACTAGCCTCGGAGTTGACCTGAGCCTCCAAGGGATTATCTCGTAGTCGTCAATGCATAGCATATATCTCATCCTTCTTCGCTTTTGGGGCCATTGTACCTTAAATGGACACATTTAGCAAACACAATTAGCCCCGCAAGTAAAGGAATGAAAAATAAGAACATTTCTGAACTAGCTATAAATGGGTAAATAAAGGCACTTTTACGGGTTATAGTGAAATATATGAGTCGTAGAAGGCCCTCGTAGAAAATAGAGTGCAGTAAATTTAGATACAAGAATTGCATCTACGAGACCAGGTATGACTTGTAGAATATTTCACAACTCGTAGACTGAGTCATAGATGTTTTTCAGTTCTAAATTTCTACCGACAAAGCCCTATGAGATGTTTCTAGTAGTAGTAGATTAATCTATGGCTCGAAGAAGGTCTTGTCTGACAGAATTGCAGAAGTTTTCAATTTTCTAGATTTTCTGACGATGGGCAACTACAGCTCGTGGAATGTTCCATGGGAGTGGACGACCCTCATAATATGAAATACCAAAAATTTTGATTTTCCATGTCTATCAAATAGGTTCCAAATGACATGTTCAACATTTAAAATCAGCACCGAGACAAGATATTATGCACCCACACATGATTTCAAAAATTCCCAATACCCACAAGCAATAATCACATATGACCCCACTATTTTCATTTTACATGCTTATATGCAAACCAACATCATCTGAATATTTAGACATTAAGGCTCACACACATAATTACACATCATTTTCCAAGCAATGTATTCTATTCAATTCAAACGACATATAATGACATGGAATTGATATACTAACATTCAAACATGGCCGCATACAAAATTTCTGCATTTATTACTGTTTCAAAAACAATGGCAATACTTCAATAAAGATTACTCACAAAAATGTATACAAAGTCAACTATAGATTCGAATATAAAATAATTTAACTATTGTGCCCATCAATTTATTAAAATCTCATCATATAAATTTCAATATTTACAATTTTTTATGGCTAAGATCTTACTAAAATTCAAATAACAACATGGGAAATTGAAGGAGGAGATGAAGGACAGTAAACCCAAGGTCATCAGATACTGTTGCCAAAAAACTCACAGGAAAAGAGGGGATGGTGGTCGTATAGTGGTAAGATTTGCTTAGGACAGAAGAAAAGTGGTCAAGTATTTTGTGGAGTTTTTAGAAAAATGGGGGTCAAAATTATTTAACCCCTTCATATATTTTGACCAAGTTGGTTCAAATGACTAGGCCAAGATTGTATAAGACCCTGATTATGGGCCATAGAGATTCTACAGTCTGTAGATCCTAGTATCGTAGACTGCTAAAACCCTAATTTGGGGGAAGAGTTTCACGAACCCGTCTTCGAGCCATATAGTGAAATACAACTCCTAAATAGTATTTCATACAACCCCCAACAGTTATCAAAAGTAGAAAAACTTACCTAGGGTCCATGAGCCTCATTCATGACATGTAGTTTTATATATGGGCCGTAAAGTTAGACTGAAGTGCACATAAATTGTCTGACTGGAAGTTTTCTACAAGTTAGTGTATAGGTTGTGGTTTGTTATACAAACCGTAAAACTAGTCATAGAAACACTTCTAGTTTCCTATTCAACCCAAAATGGCTGACTTGGTCTTATACCTAATTATTAATCATAAAAACCCCTATTCCCCTCTATGCAACCAGTCCAATGTCTAAATATTATGACCAAAACACTAAGAATTAAACTACCTACAAGTCCAATAGCCAAAATCAAAACAACACTACCACAATTACATCTAATAACTTGGGTTGCCTCACAAGTATCTCTTGATTTAATGTCGCAGCATGACTTGGACAACTTGGTTACTCAAACGTAACAAGGTGCCTAAACATCCATCTTCAGGTCATCTAGCCTCTTTATTGACTGACAGATATTGAAGACAACTTCTTTGTCATTCAATCAAAATTTGAGTTGGATAGCTTTCATATCAACTAGTGCTCACCCAGTGGCTAGGAAGGGCCTTCCCAAAATGATTGTTACTTTGAAGCCGACTTTGAAATTTAGAATAACAAAATCTATGGCAAAGATGAGCCATCAACAATCTCATGCTCGATAAGGACATCATATAGTATCCCCATAGGCTTCTTCACTGTTCGATAAGCCATCAACAATCTCATGCTCGTCAGAATATGGGCTCCCCATTCTAGCTTCTTGAAGATCACAAAGGGCATCAAATTCATGCTGGCACTAAGATCACATATTTCCAGTTCGAACTCCATATCTCTGTTAGTGCAGGATGTCATAACCAAAGCCTAGGTCCTAGACGTGACATGACGAAAGGGAAACCTGAAGGAACCTCAACCAAGCCTCTTAACTTATCATTACATATCATTGGGAAGTATGTAAAAGACATAAAACAAGCATATAAGGAAAAAAAGGGCTAAGCAATGGCTTGCAAAGGAGTCATAGCTCATATCATAAATACAAAACTTCTCCAACAAACATTTTAGATATATAGATAGAGCACGGGCCAAGACAAAGTAATCGGGCTAACCCACATCATCAAAATAGAACATAAGAAGGAGTCTCAATACATAGGTAATAGCAACGTATACTAAGGTCCCCGTAGTGAAGGACTCACCAACTAGTTTTGAGTATGACCAATCTAGCCAAGTGGAGAAGAAGGAAGATCAACTTGAGCACCGGTTCCTATATGGTGATATCATGTAGGCAAGAGTATGCATTAGTATGTTTGAATGTAATAAGTACGTGGGATGCAATGCATCAAGTGATAAGCTTCATAATAGACATGATGCATAGGTAAAATATGCTTAAATAACTCATTCTCATATAAGATATCATATATGAAGAATCGACCAAGCTAGATTTCCAACCTTGGTTGGCTTATCATGGTCACACCCTAGCATCCTAGGTGGTGTGGAAAAATTCCCTCACTTGGTTGACGATAGTCACACCCCATTATCCTAGGTGGCAAAGTACAAATCCCTTATATGATTGATGAGTACAAATCCCCAACTGGGTTGATGATGGTCACACCCCAATCATCCTAGGTGGTGAATTACAAACCCCTCACATGGTTGATGAGTACAAACGCCCACCTCGATTATCTATGGTCTAATGCAACACTTTGTATAGAAGTCATCATACACATAAGCTTATTTCATCATCATATAGTCATTCATACAATATCTCAAGCTTTGGACCTTCGATCCCACAAGAAACCCTAGCCGGACATTTAATCAAACACTTGGGGGATGTGTAATGAGGGTAAAAGACCATGCAATTTAGAGACGAAATCATGCAAGAAAATGTGTAGAAAAATCATCAATCAACACCTTGCAACACCCCTAAGGCATTTACATAAAAACCCCTCATCAAATCAAACATTAGATCTAAGATTTAGAACTGAAAACCTGCTAAAACAACCATACTTTCTTGAATATAAATCACTGTGCAGTAAATTTTTCAATATATAAGACCCACATTTAAAATCAAATTTAAATCATCCAATATTAATAAAAAGGAGGCTTAGCCACCATGGGTGAAAGGACCTAATGGTTCAACACCATATACCTTACCTTTGAAGAAGCTAGTGGTTAAGTTTGAAAATTGAGGTCTGAAGCTTGAAGAAAATCCTTATTTCCAGATGAGGGTTTTGAGTCTTGAATTTTGGAGTGAAAATATGGCTAAGTATTTTGGGGAGTATTGAGAAATGTTTAGGATGATATAAGGTGAAATTTAGCTAACTATAGATAAAAACATGTTTGGGAAACTTGGGCCCAACACTTATAATATTTTGGGCCGCACAGGAAAACACTGCTAGGCAAAATGTGCCTCTCTGCGTCGCAGACGCAACGTGGAGAAGGAATTACACTAAAGTGTGCCCTTTGCGCATCGAGGAGGGAATGCATAAACCCACTAGAATTTGTTACTTAAAAATTTATAATTGCTAATCTTTCACTCTTAAATCGGGGTTAGACCTTTTGTCATCTAATTTTGACCCCCTGATCACAAATATGAAGTCAGATTTTTGAAATAGTGAATGAGTTTTAAGATATACA
>JAOTQJ010022721.1:0-53688 GCA_025642045.1 Solanum sejunctum | reverse complement strand
TATCTTGCCCAATTTATTTTATACTTTTCAATATCAAATTCCGATCCTTATCGCGTTTCCGCTATCGCCTGTTTATTCCCTAACATCAACAGTAATTAATTATAAATTAAATCGCTTTTTAGATTTTCATTATATTGTTTCAAAGAAACTAATCAAGCAGCCGATTTGTTGGCTATACAAGTGTCATTCCACGGCGCAATCAGTCCTTTCACATATTTGTGAGTGAGGTTAAAAGTGTCTTCTAGCTTAACAAAAGAGAAATGCCAGACAATAACCTTGATCAAGATGAGCTCATAAAATATTGCAGTTGTTCCATAATATTATATATCTTGACGTGCTGATTGATTATCCAATTGTGAAGTTAATGTTTCTATTATTTTCTACCACAACTTCAGCTGTTATTCAATCATTTCTGCAAATCATGTTGGACACTAGCAGCTTCCTCCCTTCATCTTTCCAAGGCAGTCTTCTATAACTCAACCATTCTCTTTTGTGTTGCTTACTTAGTCTTAGGTTTTGGATCGGACCAACAACTATAGCATCCACAATGCTATTAATAGTTAGGAAAGACTCTGCTGAATTATACATAGCTTTCAAATCAAATATATATGATAACAACAAATACATTATTTTGAATGCGACTAGAATATTTGTTTCACACATTGTTGGTCTCAGCTTTTTGAGATGCTCAGCCTTTTTCACTAGAGTAATGTCTACTTTTTTAGAACTCAATTCTCTCGGGTTCTACACCTTCAGGTGTCAGGTCATCCTACAAAATAATTTTTAAAACTTATTGCTAGGAGGACAGACATAGTGTATGAAGGCCTTAATTACTCCTATCTTAAAGACGATAGAGAGGTAATTTCCAGTACACCTCAGCTTAAAGGTTCTTTTTGGGACGATAAAGTAATTTATTTGATAAAGTGGCACAGAGAATGTGTTATAGAACTGGTGACAATGTTCTCAAAGTGAAACAACAAATGTCGCAAAAGTATTTCCTATATAGCCAGTAAGGATTCTAACATCTGTTGTACCAATTCAGCCTCATTTACATTTTTCAGCTTACCTTAAGCAATACAAGAGTATATAATTAAACTTTAACCTGTTGAAAGAATCACATACAATTTTTTCCAACCTCAACTAAAAATGGTCTAGATATGATGTTACTCAATTAATCTAAACAAATTCATATACTAGTTTTGTAGAAATTTGAACTTTTTTATTTGATCTATTTTTCAGTTACATACAATCCATAATAAACTTAAAGAAATATTGAGTCATATACTCCTTTCAACATCGATCAAAAATTGTCCAAACAGAACGTCCCGCGATTAATCTAAACAATCATATAGTAATTTAATTGAAAAATAAATTATTCGTTTGATCTCTTTTATTAGTTGGATACAATTCATGATGAAGTAAAGAAAATATCAAATCACATATAACATTTTTCAACTTCGATCAAATACTGTACGAACAGATGTTGCTCAATTAGTTCAAACAGAATGATATAGTAGTTCAACAGAATTTATAAGAAATGAAATTGATCACACGCAGGTTTGGTTGTAAATGTTTCTTAATATGAGTTCTGTGTCATTGCTTACATATGGTTCACGCACTACTTTAACATGATATTTAAGGTAAGCATAAAAATTTCTATGAGAAAACAATCTGCATTAATAATGTGAATGGATAAAAGCCTTCTAATTTTCAACAAAATGACATAGGCTTAAAATACCATTAGTGAAAAAAGAAAATTTGTTTAACTTACTATTTCAAAATGAGCAGCTACAAATACTTTTGACCCTATACAATGATTACCTGACATCATTTCTATCATAATCATAAAAATACAAATATATGTAGATCAAATAACAAGGAAATAAACGAAGGGTATGTTTATTTGAATCTAGATCACCTTATGCACTGGATCCAGTCACCTAGCACAAAGTGTATTCCAATTTTCAGGGATTAGTTCTGGTAATTCAATTTTACTAGCATCTTCTTCGAAAGGTGTGCTTTCAAATATCTTTTTTAATTTATAGTGCCGCTGCCAACTTCTATTTTTTGAGAAGAACCTTATAGCTATCCTTGATGTAATGCTCGTCCAAGTTGATTTCAAACTTTTCCTAAAAAAGAAGTTATTAAAGAAGCACACATAAAAAATCAAATTCCCTGTAACATATTAGAATATTAAACACTTACCTATTACAATTTAACAAATTCACAAAAATTATAAATTTTACATGGCATCTAATAACCGCAACATCTTTTTCATCTGTTGTGATGTAACGTCTGACCGAAATTACCAAAATACCCCTAGAATGGAATCGTGCGCATAACACATCTTTCCAAGCTCGAATGAAAAATCTAGACCGCATTAGCGATCAACACGAAAAACTGGGTGGGGAAGAGGTCTTGACTCGATTTTAGAGCAACCAGATCGAAAAATAATTTTTCAATCTGAAAATCGAGATAGTGGGGTGCGTGTTGGCGCTACGACGTGGACCTGTTGCGGACCTGTCGTGGACCCACACTTATATATTTTTCGATGGGATTGAATATTCAAAATTACACAAGTGCGCGACAGGTCTGCGTCGCAGACCTATTACCCCAACCTGTTCCACCGAAACTAAAAATTTTAAATCTTTTGAAGGGCATTCTAAACTTTTTTCAGCCCATCCTAAACTCAAAATACGATCAATTTAGGTCGTTTTGATGAGTAAATAGGGTCTACTATCCCATTCAAAGTCCTTCTTCACAAAACTTGAAAGTTAGGTCTTGAGAGAAAAGAAAGAAGAATGTGAGATTGGAGAATTCGAGGAGAGTTCTTGACGGGTGATTTGAAGAGCTTCATTCCAGGTATGTAAGGTTAAACTAAAAGCATGAAATTATTCTCTCATGTGCCCCGCAGATGGTCTAGATGAGTGTTGAAGGTTCTTGAGTCTACATGCACGAATCTTGATTAATTTCTTGAAAAATTATATTTCTTACATGTATTTTCATATGTTGATTATCATCATAAACTTACTTTCTTGAATTGAATATTTTCATGAGATATTGCATAAACCCTATGTGTTAACTCTTAAAAACATGCATCAAAGAAGATAGGCATTGAGGTAGAGCCTTGATTGATAGAGTCAATTGTGATTGTGATGTGAGAATGATGATGAGTTGATAGAACTTAATAGCCTCTTGAGTCTCTATAAATGAACTCTCAAGATTAGTCTATTAGATTGTTCCCTAATGATCGTTCTAAGCCTTGAGCTATTGATTGAGATGTTGATTAATGAAATGATTAGAGTCTCTACGAGACTAACTGAAAGATTTTGCGTCCATGAGGCAGGTTGAGATGATTGGATTGAGATAGTTTGATTGGATAGATTGTTTTGTAAGCATTGAGTTATTGGAGGAGTATCAAGCATCGAAAAAGTAAGAGTTAAATCAACTCGCACTCATCAAACTACGTACCGAGTAAAGGTGAGGATTAGAACTACAACATCATATTGCGTTGAGGTCCCCTCTGATTAGAAGTCCCTAAAATCAATAGAGGACTTATATTATCTCCATTTGGAATTGTCCTTATGATTTCAATTCATTCTCTACCTGGTAAGCACAGAATGGCTGTCGTAACATCAACGTGACTGTTATACAATTACTGACTCATAAGTGATTGTTGTCGGATAATAGAAACTCCCAAAAAGTTCTCACCTTGAGTACTATGAGTTGAGTTGAGATGAGTCCTTCTTTGATGAGTCTGATTTGATTAATGAGTTGATTGGTTGATAGGTCACATGTCTACAATTTATTTTTGCTTTAGCTAGATATTTGGCATATTGATTGGTTTCTGTATTGAGTTAATTGTTATTTCTATATTGTTCTACCTATTCGGTTTCAGTAAGCTATTTTACATACCATGTATTCCACGTATTGACGCCACTCTGGTGCTGCATCATTTTATAATGTAGATACATGAGATAGAGATCATCATCAGGCACATCGTTAAGGATCTTTGGACATTCAGCGGATTGTTGAACCTCCCCTACTTTGGAGGATTCATTTACTTTATTTTCATCGTGCTTTAGAGTTAGAGTTACTTAGCTTTAATTTGACTGGGATAGCCATGGGTATGTCATTGGTACCACCTAATAGTGATAGAGGCTTCATAGACTAGAGTTAGATGTTGATTGATAAGATTGTGAGCTAGTTCTTTCTACTAGCCTTTCATTTATGGTATTATTTTGAGACTAGATGATAGATGTGGCCATTTACATTCTGTTAACTTTTGCTGACTATTAAAATGATTGATTGAATGAATATGATGAGTCCAAGTGGTTGGCTTGGGACTAGAAATAGTCTCTGGGTGCCGACCACATCTTGGATCCCCTCTTGGGGTGTGACAAACTTGGTATCAGAGTACGAGTCCAAGTATCCTAGGGAGTCTATGAAGTCGTGTCTAGTAGATCTTGTTTATAGGTGTGTTGTCGACAATACTTGATGAGCAGGAGGCTATAGTACATTAGGAATTGTTTCGCTACATTCATATTCTAAATTGTGTTATACAGTTATACTCTATAAAAGTTCTATTCTAATACATGGTTTGCACATTGTAGAATTGTGATCATGACTCCCGAAAGGCCCATCAAAGGTAGAGGACGTCCCGCTAGATGGAATGTCAATCCACCTGAGCCTCAAGGATATGAGGTGCCCGTAGAACAAGTTGTCCCTATTGCGCAACCCCTGTAAAATGAGGTCTCTAATGCTGAGCTTCGCTAGGCTATCCAAACTTTAGCCCAGGACATCACAACACCTACTGTACGACAACGAGTGGCCTGATAGGATGCCCATGACACTTCTAGAGTCTGGGAATTCTTGAGGATAAATCCGCCTGAGTTCACAGGTTTTGCATCTACTTGAGATCCTAAGAACTATGTGGAGAAGCTTCAGAAAGTGTTCCAAGTGATGCATGTGCAGGATGCTGACAGAGTGGAACTGGCTGCTTATCAACAAAAGGGGGTGACTAGACTGTGGTAGGACTAGGGAAAGAAGAGTAGAGGGGAGAATGGCTCCATGATGACTTGGGCTTTGTTTGAGGAAGCTTTCTTGGGGCGTTTCTTCCCAAGGGAAAGAAGAGAGGTAAAGGTAAGAGAGTCTTTAACTTGAAACAAGGCTCTATGACTGTACAGGAGTATGGGTTGAAGTTCACACAACTATCTTACTATACTTCGGATATGGTTGCTGATCTGAGGGGGAGGATGGGGATGTATGTTGATGGGTTGAGTAGAGAGACAAAAAGAGAGATGGGAGGGGAGCTATCCTCATGTGTGACATAGATATAGGGAGATTGATGACTTTTGTGCATCAAGCTGATAAGGAGAGGCAGCAGGATAAGGATGAATTCAGAAGTAAGAAAGCAAAAATATCCAGCTACGAGGTTGGAACGAAAGGGAATGGGAATCAATTTCCATCACCATCATCTACTAGTGCACCTGCACCTAGAGTTAGAAATGATCAGAAGTCCTAGAATGTTGCAGCCCATGGGTCTCAGTCCTAAGTAAGTATGGATCAAGGTTCATTAGGTAAACCAGCATATGGCAAGTGTGGTAAATTGCACTTGGGGAGATGCCATAAGGGGAGTAATGTATGCTATAAGTGTGGCCAGGCGGGTCACTATCCGAGAGATTATCCAAAGTGAGATGATCAGGCTCAGTCTTCTGCACTAGTCCCACTAGCTAAGGGGAATCATAGAGGTACTACGAGGGGCGCAAATTAAGCTATAAACCATTTGTATGCCATGGGTAGTCGACATGATTAGGAAAACTCCCCAAATATTGTGACGAGTATGATTCGAGTCCTTTCTATTGATTGTTATATTTTGATGGATCCTAGTGGCACATTATCTTTTGTAACTCCTTATATGGCCAGTAGATTTGATAGAACCCCCGAGAGTCTTCTTGAACCTTTTTTGATGTTTTTACTCGCGTGGGTAAGTCTATTCGAGCTGAGAGAGTCTATAAAGCTCGTGTAGTATCCATCCATCATAGGGATACTATCATTAATTTGATTGAGTTAGAAATGATCAATTTTGATTTGATCCTTGGCATTGATTAGCTCCACATCTGTTATGCCTCTGTTGATTGTAGAGCCCGAATGGTTAAGTTTCAATTTCTGAATGAATTGGTTCTAGAATGAAGGGTGATTCCATAACACCTAAAGGAAAGTTTATCTCATATCTTAGAGCCAGAAAGATGATTGTTAAGATGTGTATCTACCATCTTGTGAGAGTCAAATCTGATGATGTTGAGTCCCCAACTCTTGAGTCAGTTCTGATCGTGAATGAGTTCCTAGAAGTGTTTCCTGAGGATCTACCGGAAGTACCTCCTGATAGGGAGATTGACTTTGGTATTGATGTTATTCCTAATATTGAGCTATCACGACCCAAGACTAGGGCCTAGATATGATGTGGCGCAAGGGAAACCCGAAGGATCCCCAAGCAAGCCTTTTAGAGCATCATTACACATCTTTGGTCGCAAAAGCAATAAATCAAGCATCAAGAGATAAAAGAATGGAAAAAAATGGGGCTAAGGTAAAATACTTCCATATCATCATATTCAAGAGACAAGAGTCAAGCGCATATCATAGATACATAACATGTCCAACAAACACCTCTAATACATAGATAAGAGCGGGGGCCAAGACGAAGTAACCGGGCTAACCCTCATAGTCAAAATAGACAATAAAGAAGAATGTCTCAAATACATAATAGGAGAAACATAGACTAAGGTCCCCGAAGTAGAGGACTCACTAACTAGCTTGAATAGCACCAAACTAGCCATGTGGAGGATGATGATGATCAACTTGGGCACCGGTTCCTACATGTTGACATCATGTAGGCATAGAGTATGCATTAGTAAGTCTGAATGTACTATGTATATAAGATGAAATGCAAAAAGAGATAGGAATCATAATCAAAATGCATAACAATAGGCATTAGGCATAATATACAATATGGCATGTATGATCAATGCATAGTAAAACATGCTTAAGTAACTCATGCTCATATAGGATATTACAAATGTGTAAAAGAGACCAAGCTAGATTTTCAAATGTATAACCCTTAGGTAGGTTAGTGATGATGCTGCCCCATCACTTAGGTGGATGAGTACAAACCCCTATCTAGGTTGGTGATAATGCCGCCCCATCACCACGGTGGAGAAGTACAAACCCTTCCCTAGGTTGATGAGTACAAACCCCTATCTAGGTTATCTGGGTTCTTAGTCCCCCCGAATTGGTCATGGTCTAATGCAACACTTTATATAGAATTTATCATTCACATAAGCTCATTTCATCATCATATAGTCATTCATATCATATATCATGCTTTGGGCCTTCAATTCCTCAAGAAACCACATCCAGACATTTTATCAAACACTTTGAGGGTGTGTAATGCTAGTATAAAATCATGAAATATAGGGATGAAATCATGCAAACAAATTGGTTGTAAAACCATCAATCAATACCTTGCAACACCCTTAAGCAATATACAACAAAAAACCTCATTAACTCTTACAATAGATCTAAGATTTATAGCTCAAGACATTGCAAAACAATCACAACTTTACATAGCTGTAACTTAGTGTGCAGTGAATTTCATAATCATCAGGACCCATTTGTAAATCAACTTTAAATCATGCAATTTGAGTAAAAGGAGGCTTGGGTATCACGGGTGAAAGGAACCCATGAAAGAAACCCATATACCTTAGCTTAGAGATGAACTTGGTGAAGATTGGAGATAGAGACTTGAAGCTTGAAGAAGAACCTTGAAGGAGAATCTTAGCTTTGGATGAAGGTTTGGAACTTGAGTTTGGGAAGTGAAAATATGACTAAGTGTTTGAGTGAGTACTAAGAAATGTTTAGGGTGATATGAGGGTGACATTTGGATAAGTATAAGTAAAAACACGTCTGAAAATAGGTAAGTCCCAATACTTAGAAGTCTTGCCCTGAACTAAAAAGTCAGTCCCCAAAATATATAGGGGCGCGTTGCGAGTGGTCGCGAAAACCCCTCTGGAAATCATACTTTGGAATTTCGTAATTGCTAATCTTTCACTCTTAAATCAGGGTTAGACCCTTTTTGACCTAATTTTGACCTCCTGAACAAGAATATGAAGTTGGATTTTCAAAATAACAAACAAATTTTTAGATATATGGAATTTATAGTTCCGAGCATTTCGAGGCACGTTTCAGGGAACTTCTTGGGGTCGATTCAACATCTCCCCATTTTCAACATTCATCCTTAAATGTAAAAGAGATGTACAAGACAAGGATGATCATAAACAACTATCCCCATCTAAAATGCAATATTATATTAAAAAAAACCATTTTCAAAATATCAATATAAGTGTAAAATCATCATAATTTGCGAACTAAAAGATGAATGTATATGAATGACATAGGGGATGAAATACAAGACTTCAAATTAAGTAAGGGTCTTAGAATTAGTATCATAGGCTCGAGTGGAGTGAGAAAGATAAGGGTACTGCTTTTGCATATCCGCTTCGGCCTCCCAAGTAGCACTTTTAATTTGTTGGTTCCTCCAAAGGACCTTAACGGGAACCACCTCCATGTTCCTCAATCTCTTTGCTTGCCTATCCAAAATCTGAACTGAAACCTCCTCGTAGGTCAAGTTATCCTAAATAACACCTACAACATCAAGAGGCTCAATAACATTGGATCACCAATGCATTTTCTCAACATAGAGACATAGAACACCCGATGAACCAAATTTAGTTCACTAGGAAACTTTAACTCATAAATTATCTTGCCAACCCTCTTCAAGACCTCATAAGGACCAACATATATTGGTCTCAAATTTACCTTTTTACCAAAACGTACCACACCTTTCATTAGAGAAACTTTCAAATAAACCCAATTACCTACTTTGAATTCAAGGTATCTTCTTCTCACATCGACATATGATTTTTGATGACTTTGGGCTATTGTCAACCTTTACTTTATCATCCTAACCTTCTTAAGAGCTTCCATGACCAAATGCGTCCCCTATAAAGACACCTCTCCAACCTCAAGCCAACAAACCAATGATCTACAACGTCTCCCATAAAAAGCCTAAAAAGGAGCTATACCAATACTAGAGTGATAACTATGCTTGTAGACAAACTCAATCAAAGGAAGATGGTCATCCTAACTACCCCTCAACTCCAATACAAATTCCCTAAGCATATTTTTAAGGATTTGAATTGTCCTTTCAGCTTGGCCATCCTTTGGGGGTGAAAGGCCATACTAAGGTGAACTTTTGTACCAAGATCCCTTTGAAAAGACCTCCAAAAGTGTGAAGTGAATTGTGAACCATGATCTGATATGATGGACAAAGAAACCACATGCAACCTTACTAACTCATGGATATACAACCTTGCATACTCTTTAGTCCCATATGCGGTCTTAATCGATAGAAAGTGAGGTAATTTCATCATCCTATCAACCACCACCCAAATAGAATCAAAACCTTTCCTAGTCTTAGGCAGCCCAACCACAAAATCCATATTAATCACCTTCCACTTCCAAGTAGGAATCTCTATGTCTTGGGTTAGGCCACCCGACCTTTAATGTTTGGCTTTGACTTATTGACAGCTTTGACAACCGAAAATGAATTTTGGCAATGTCCCTCTTTATGCCTCCCTACCAATACATATCACGCAAGTCTCTATACATTTTTGTGGAACCGGGGTGAATAGAATAAGAAGAATTATGGTCCTCATCAAGGATCTTCTTCCTTAAACCATCAACATAAGGCACACACAATCTACCTTGGTACCTAAGGGCACTATCTCCCCTTGGGAGAAGACCTCTACTTTGCCCTCTTTTACCAAGGCCTTCAATTCAAGCAAGGAGGAATCAAGATCTTGTTTTTCTATCACCTCATCAACCAAATAAGACTTAGACCCATCAATAACCACAACACCATCATCACCAGCCTCTTCCAACCTAACCCACAATCTAGCCAATCTGTGCACCTCCTTAGCCATTTCCCTATCACCACCACTAATATGAGCTAGGCTACACATGGACACCAGAATCAAAGCATCCGCCACCATATTTGCCTTACCTGGATGATAATGCATACTCATGTTATAATCTTTGAGAAGTTTTAGCAACCTTCTTTGTCTCAAGTTGAGATCTTTTTGAGTGAAGACACATTGGAGGCTCTTATGATCGGTGAAGACATAAACATGCACCCCATACAAATAATGATGCCAAATCTTTAATGCAAACACAACGGCGGTTAACTCTAGATCATGGGTAGGGTAATTCCTTTCATGCACTTTAAAGTGCCTAGAAGCATAGGCTATGACCTTACCATTTTGCATTAGCACACAATCCAAACCAACTCTAGATGCATCAGAATACACAAAAAAACCTTCAAGATTATCCAGTAGTGACAATATAGGAGCGTACACATGCCTATCCTTCAATGTTTGGAAGCTCCTCTCACATTCTTCAGTCCACACAAACTTAAGCTTCTTTTGAGTGATTTGGTCAAAGGGGAAGCAATGGAGGAGAACCTATCCATAAATCTTCTATAGTAACCCTCAAGGCCCAAAAGCTCCTAATATCCGATGGGGTCAATGGTCTAGGATAATTTCCAATCACATCGGTTTTCTTAGGATCCACTTTTATACCATCCCCCGACATCGTATTACCCAAGAATGCAACATCCTTTAACCAAAATTCATACTTATCATATTTGACATACAATTTCTTCTCCCCCTATCTTTGCAACACAACCCTTAAATGACCCACGTGCTCCTCCCTACTATGTGAGTATATCAAAATATCAGTAATGAAGACCACAACAACAGAATCAAGGTAAGGTTTGAAGACTCTATTCATTAGGTCCATAAAGATGGCCAGTGCATTAGTCAACCCAAAAGACATCACAACAAACTCATAATTCTCATATCTAGTTCAGAAGTCTATCTTAGTAACATCACACTCCCTCACCCACAGTTGATGGTACTCGGATTGAAGATCAATCTTAGAGAAGAAGCTAGCCCCTTTTCCAATTGGTCAAACAAGTCATCAATCCTTGGAAGAGGATATCTATTCTTTATAGTGACCCTATTGAGTTGCCGGTAGTCAATATACATTATAAGTGATCCATATTTCTTCACAAACAACACTGGGGTACCCCAAAGTCATTCACTAGGTCTAATAAATCCCTTCTTCAACAAATCTTTCAATTGCTCCTTTAACTCTTTCAACTCTATCGGGGTCATACGATAAAGGGGAATAGAGATACGTTGAGTACCGAGATGGAGATTTATGCTAAAATCTATCTTCCTTTTGGGAGGGACACTGGGAAGGTCATTTGGGAAAACATCAAGAAACTCATTTACAATTGGAACCAACTCCATGGAAGAGACTTTGGATTTCACATTTTTAGCCCCCACAAGATGATACAAACACCCCTTAGAGATCTACTTACGAGCTTTAATGAATGAAATATAAATCTACCTTTGACCACCACTTCTTGACTTTCCCATTTAAGGACGGGTTTATCAGGAAATTGAAACTTGACTCTATAGATTCTACAATCAATAAAAGCATAGTAGGCATGCAACTAATCCATCCCAAGAATGACATCAAAATCTACCATGTCTAATTCAACAAGATCACAAGGCAACAACTTATGCAAAATGCAAATAGGACAACTCCTACAAATTTTTCTAACAACAATAGAGGCACCAACAAGAGTAGACACTTTATATGAATCATGCAATAACTCAGGGAGATCATGGAACTTTTTATCAACAAAAGGAGTAACAAAGCAAAGAGTGGCACCAAGATTGATCAAAGCATACACATCAAAGTCAAAGATTTTCAACATATGAGTAACAATATCGGGGACCTCACCAACCCCTTGCCTCCCTTGTAGAGCATAAAATCAATTTTTTCTTGGGGCACCACCTTGAGGACCATTTCTCCCCAATAGGACCGCATTAGCACCCCGGACCTTGCCACCATTTCTTGGACAATCTACCTTCTTGTGCCCAAGCTCCCCAAAACCAAAACATCCATTAGAATCTTTCAAAATGGGGCCCTTATGACCCTTCCCACATGTAAAACACACATCAATGGGAGCCATAACACCAACACCTACGAAGTTCATTGGTAAACCCCCTATTTGAAGCATGATGAGACCCTTTGCCTTGAGGAAACCGACCACCCCTTTGGAACTTACCCCCAAGATAGGACCTCTTGGCCTTATGCCCCCCTTCTCTTTCTGAGTTTCTCCTGCTCCATTTGCTTGGCATAGATCATCAATCGAGACAAGTTCATATCACTAATTAGAATGGCGGACTGACATTCTTCACTTACTAAGTCCGAGACCCCCATCACACACTTGTTTATCCTAAATATAGTATCAGCCACCAAATGAGTAACATACTGTGAGAGTTAATTAATCTTTAGAGAATACTCCCTCACACTCATAGTACCTTGTTTCAAGTTCATAAACTCTACCAACTTAGCTTTCCTAAGCTCAAGAGGGAAAAATCAATTAAGGAAAGCCAATTTAAACTTCTCCCGTAGCACCATATTACAAACCCCTTTCTCACTTTTCCATTGATCATACCATATTTGAGCTACCCCTTTGAGTTAGTGTGCCGCCAACTCTACTTTTTTATTTAGTCCAACACCCATGATATTCAAGATTTTGTAGATCTCATCAACAAACTCTTGTAGATCTTCATCCACCTTTGACCCATAGCATATTGGAGGATTTATCCTCATAAAGTCTCTTGTACTAGCTCTTGAGGTAGTAGCATAAGGGGCTTGGGCCCCTTAATTGACTTGGTTGGCCATAACTTGAGCAAGCATAGTGAGAGTATCCTGGAGCTCATAATTGTTAGGTTGCTTCTCAAGAGTTTAGGCCCTTCGTCCTCAAGTGTTTGACATGATCTAGCATAGAAAAGAATAATCATTTGTGGTTAAACTTATCACAACTCTATAGCATGACTTAGAACATGAAAAAGGGAAATATTTCCTAAAACATCTCATAGCCTCCTATTCATGTCATGGCACGCTTCACAACTATGAATAGGGTTCTAATCGACGTGATGTGTTGGACTTTGAGGATCTATAAACCTAGTGCTCTGATACCAAGTTTGTCACTACCCAAGCCTAGGGTCTGGACATGACATGATGCGAGAGAAACTCGAAGGATACCCAAGCAAGCCTCTTAGAGCATCATTACACATCCTTGGTTGCGAAAGTAATAAATCAAGCTTCAAGAGATAAAAGGATAGGGAAAAACTAGGCTAAGGGAAAATACTTTTATATCATCATAGTCAAGAGACAAGAGTCAATTGCATATCTTAGATACATAACATGTCCAACAAACATCTATAATACATAGATAAGAGCGAGGGCCAAGACAAAGTAACCAGGCTCACCCTTATAGTCAAAATAGACAATAAAGAATAATGTCTCAATTTATAATAGGAGAAATATAGACTAAGGTCCCTGAAGTGGAAGACTTACTAACTAGCTTGAATAGCACCAAACTGGCCATATAGAGGAGAATGATGATCAACTTGGGCACCGGTTCCTATATGGTGGCATCATGTAGGCATAGAATATGCGTTAATACATTTGAATATACTAAGTATGTAGGATGCAATGCAACAAAAGATAGGCATCCTAATCAAAATGCATAATAATAGGCATTAGGTGTAGTATACAATATGGCATGTATGATCAATGCATAGTAAAACATACTTAAGTAACTCATGCTCATATGGGATATCATATGTGTAGAAGAGACCAAGCTAGATTTCCAAATGTATAACCCTTTGGTAGGTAGTGATGATGATGCCCAATCATTTGGATGAATGAGTACAAAACCCTATCTAGGTTGGTGATAATGCTGCCCCATCACCATGGTGGAGAAGTACAAATCCTTCTCTAAGTTGATGAGTACAAACTCCCATCTAGGTTATTTGGGTTCTTAGTCCTCACGAATTGGTCATGGTCTAAGCAACACTTTATATAGAATTTATCATATACATAAGCTCATTTCATCATCATATAGTTATTCATATCATATCTCATGCTTTGCACCTTCAATCCTCAAAAAACCATATTCGGACATTTTATCAAATACTTTAAGGGTGTGTAATGCCAGTATAAAACTATGAAATATAGGGATGAAATCATGCACTATAATTCATTGTAAAACCATCAAATAACACAGTGCAACACCCTCAAGCAATATACATCAAAACCACTCATCAAATATTATAATAGATCCAAGATTTATAGCTCAAGACATAGTAAAACAATCACAACTTTACATAGCTTTAACATAGTGTGCAGTGAATTTCATAATCATCAAGATCCATTTGTAAATCAACTTTAAATCATGCAATTTGAGTAAAACAAGATTGGGTATTATGTGTGAAAGGAACCGATGAAAGAAACCCACATACCTTAGCTTAGAGATAAACTTGGTGAAAGATTGGAGATGGAGACTTGAAGCTTGAAGAAGAACCTTGAAGGAGAATCTTAGCTTGGGATGAAGGTTTGGGACTTGAGTTTGGGAAGTGAAAATATGACTAAGTGTTTGAGTGAGTACTAAGAAATGTTTAGGGTGATATGAGGGTGACATTTGGATAAGTATAAGTAAAAACACGTCTGAAAATAGGTAAGTCCCAATACTTAGAAGTCTTGCCCTGAACTAAAAAGTCAGTCCCCAAAATATATAGGGGCGCGTTGCGAGTGGTCGCGAAAACCCCTCT
Organism: Solanum sejunctum; assembly: GCA_025642045.1. NCBI lineage: Eukaryota > Viridiplantae > Streptophyta > Magnoliopsida > Solanales > Solanaceae > Solanum > Solanum sejunctum. The sequence continues at coordinate 38,875 of JAOTQJ010022721.1, read as the reverse complement.
GGAAATCATACTTTGGAATTTCGTAATTGCTAATTTTTCGCTCTTAAATCAGGGTTAGATCCCTTTTCACCTAATTTTAACCCCCTAGACAAGAATATGAAGTTGAATTTTCAAAATGACAAATGGATTTTGGGTATATGGAATTTAAAATTTCGGGCATTCCAAGGCACATTTTCAGGCATCTTTTAGGGTTGTTTCACCAGCTAAATTGAATAAATTGTAAGAACAATCAAAAGATTTGTTAGAGAAGGGATTCATAAGGCTGAGTGTTTCTCCTTGGGGTACCCTTGTCTTATTCGTGTGAAAGAAAGATAAATTTCTCAGAATGTGTATTGACTATAGGTAGTTGAACAAGGTCACCATAAAAAACAAGTATCCTCTCCCAAGGATAGACGGCTTATTTGACCAACTTCAGGGTGCCTCCTGTTTCTGAAAAATAGACCTCCGATCTGGTTACCATAAGTTAAAAGTGAGAAAATATGACATTCCAAAGATAGCCTTTAGGACTAGATATGGTTATTTTGAATTCTTGGTCATGTCCTTTGGGTTGAAAAATGCACCTGTAGCCTTTATGGATTTGATGAATAGAGTATTCAGAGATTATATAGATATGTTTGTGATTGTGTTTGTTGATGACATTTTAGTGTATTCAAGAGATGAAGAGGAGCATGCAAATTGAATTGTCGTCCAAACCCTTAAGGACCACTAGTTGTGTGCAAAGTTTCCAAAATATGAATTCTGGCTTAAATCCGTGACTTTCTTAGGACATATTATCTTTGGTGATGGAATTTGAGTGGATGTTCAAAAGATTGAAATGGTCTAGAACTGGGCTAAATCGACCTGTCCAACTAACATAAGAAGGTTCTTGGGGTTGGCAGGCTATTACTGCCAATTTGTTTAGGGATTTTCTTGTTTATCCGCACCATTGACAAAGTTGACTTAGAAAAAGGTCAAGTTTCAGTGGTTCGACGAGTGTGAGAATAGTTTCCAAGAATTAAGACTATGTTGACTACTGTACCAGTCCTAACCTTGCCCAATAGGATAGAACATTTTGTAATTTATTATGAAGCTTCGAGAGTTGGACTGGGATGTGTATTGATGTAGAGGGGGAAGGTGATCGCCTATGCCTCTAGGCAACTTAAGATTCATGAAACGAACTGTCCAACCCATGATCTTGAGTTAGCAGCAGTGGTGTTTGCATTTAAAACCTGGCGCCACTACTTGTATGGAATGTATGTGGATGTGTTCACAAAACACAAGAGCTTGGAGTATGACTTCAGTCAGAAAAAGCTTAACCTGCAATAGAGAAGATGGTTGGAGTTGCTTAAGAATTGCAACATGAGAATTGTTTACCATTCAGGTAAAGCTAACATTATTTCTAATACTCTTAGTAGGTTGTCAATGGGTAGCACAACCCATATCGAGGAAGGGAAGAAAAAGAAAGCTAAGGAAGTGTATCGATTAGCCCGATTGGGAGTTCAATTTAAGGAGAACGATAAAGGAGGAGTAAATGTTCAGAATGGGCGTAGCTCATCTTTGGTGGCTAGGTGAAAGAAAAGCAAGAACGAGATCCTGTCCTATTCCAATTGAAGGAGGTTATCCACAAATGAAAAGTGATGGTCTTCTACAAAAGGGTAAATGGGGTGTTAAGGTACTAGAGTAGATTGTGTGTTCCAAATGTTGATGTTATTTTAGATAGGATCATGGCTAAACCTTATAGAATTAGGGATTCCATTCATCGAAGCTCTATCAAAATATACCACAACTTGATAGAAGTCTATTAGTGGAGTGGAATGAAGCGGGATATTGCTGAATTTGTTTCTAAGTACCCAAACGTTCAACAAGTGAAAGTTGGGCACAAAGGTCATATGGATTACCTCAGAACTTTGAGACTCCAGAATGGAAGTGGGAGATGATAAATATGGACTGCAATATTAGTCTACTGATGTCTTAAAAGAAACATGATTTGATATGGGTGATTGTGGATCAGATGACTAAATTGGCTAACTTCTTAGTAGTTAAGACAACTAACAAACTATGGAGGAGTACACCAAGATATACATCCAAGAGATTGTGAGGTTGCATGAGGTCCCCTTATCCATATCTCGGATATAGGAGCTCAATTCACCTCCCAATTTTGGAACAATTGGGCAAGAAAGTGAATTTGAGCACAACCTTCCATCCACAGACAAATGGCCAGACAGAGCATACAATTAAGATGTTAGAAGATATGTTGAGAGCCTGTGTCCTTGATTTCAAGGGAAATTAGGATGATCTCCTACCATTGATTGAGTTTTAATATAACAATAGTTATCATGCAAGCATTTAGATGGCTCCCTATGAGGCTTGATGTGGGAGAAGACATAGATCACTAATTGGGTGGTTCAAGATTGGAAAAGCAGAGCTGATAGGGCCTGAACTTGTCCATCAAGAAATGGAGAAGGTTAATATCATTATAGAAAGATTAAAGATTGCGTAAAGTTGCTAGAAATCCTACACCGATATGAGGAGAAGATATTTGGAGTTTGAGGTGAATGATTGGGTATATTTGAAAATGTCACCTATGAAAGGTGTCATTAGATTTGGGAAGAAGGGTAAATTGAGTCCATGCTATAGTGGACCCTAAAAGATTGTGAAGAGGATTGGGAAGGTTGCCTATGAATTAGTGTTATGTTCCGAGTTAGATGGTATTCATCTAGTGTTCCATGTGTCGATGTTGAAGAAATACTTGGGAGATCCTAACTTGGTAATCTCTGTGGAGAGGATCGGAGTGAAGTGCAACTTGACCTACGAGAAAATTTTGGTCCAAATCTTTGATCATCGTGGATTAAGAACCAAAGTGATAGCCTTAGTCAAAGTCCTGTGTAGGAATCAATTCGTTGAGGAGGCCACATGGGAAACTGATGAAGAGATGAAAGCAAAATATCCGCACTTATTCGTGCCAGTGGATGAGAATGTTGAAGGTAAAATTTCTTACCCTTGATCAAATTGATTGTCTTTTCTTGTTGGTTGTCTATTCTTAAGTCTTAATAAAACTTATTAATAGTGACCAGAAGTTGAAAGATTGATTGATAGATGCGAACGTTGAGATGAGTTTTGAGTTTATTCGTGCCTTGATATCTACCTTTTCTCGTCATTCGAGGATGAATGATCCTTATGGGGAGATAATATAATGCCTAGAAAAATTACCAAAATGCCACTGGAATGGAATCGTATTCATAACATATCTTCCCAAGATTGGACAGAAAATTTGAGATCAAATTTGTGATCAACATGAAAAACTCGGTGTAAAAATGGTCTGGACCTGATTTTAGAGCAATCGGATGAAAAAATAATATTTTGATATATTATGAAACCAAAACAGTAAGGGTGCATGTTGGGGCTACAATGAGGACCTATCACAGACCCACACTTGTATTTTTTTTAAACTTTTTGACAGGATTACATTTTTGAAATTACACAAGTGTGCGACAGGCCCGCATCGCGGACCTGTTTCCTCGACCTGTTCCGCCGAAACTCAAAATTTTAAATCTTTTGAGGGACATTCTAGACTGTTTTCAACTCCTTCTAAACACAAAACATGATTAATTTAGGTTGTTCTGATGAGTAAATAGGGTCTAAAACCCTATTCTATCTTCACAACACTTGAAAGTTAGGGCTTGAGAAATAAGAAAGAAGAACGTGAGATTGGATAATTCGAGGAGAGTTCTTGATGGGCGATTTGAAGATCTTCATTCAAGGTATATAAGTATAAACTAAAAGCATGAGATTGTTCTCCCATGTGCTCCGTAGATGGTCTTAGATGAGAGTTGAAGGTTCTTGAGTCTACATGCATGAATCTTGATTATTTTCTTGAAACATTATATTTCTTACATGTATTTTTATATGTTGATAATCATTATAACTTGATTTCTTGAATTGAATATTTTCATGAGATATTGCATAAACTTTATGTGTTAAACTCTTAAAAACATGCATGAGAGAAGATAGGGATTGAGTCTAGAGCCTTGATTGAGAGAGTCGATTGTGATTGTGATTGTGATGTAAGAATGATAATGAGTTGATAGAACTTGATAGCTCCTTGAGTCTACATAAATAAACTTTAATGATTTGTCTATTTGATTATTCCATAATAATTGTTCTAAGCCTTGAGCTATTGATTGAGATATTGTTTAATGAGATGATTAGAGTCTCTACGAGACTGATTCAAAGATTTTGCCTTCATTAGGCCGATTAAGATGATTAGATTGAGATTATTTGATTGGATGGATTATTTTATGAGAATTAAGTCATGGAAGAAATATCGATCACCAAAAGTGTAAGAGATAAATCAACTTGCACTCGTCAAACTATGTAGCCGAGCATAGGTGAAGATTAGAACCGTAACATTATATTGTGTTGATGTCCCCTCTGATTAGAAGTCCCTGAAATCAATAGAGAACCTATAGATCTGCTATCTCCACTTTTTCTTTCATTATTATTTTGATTCGTTCTCTATCTGGCAAGTATAGAATGGCTGTGGAAACATCAACGTGATTGTTGTACAATCACTGGCACATAAGTGGTTGTTGTTAGATAAGAGAAACTCTCAAAAAGTTCCTACCTTGAGTACTCTGAGTCGAGATGAGGTGAGACGCGATAAGTTGAGATGAGTCCTTCTGAGACAAGTCTGATTTGATTGATGAGTTGATTTGTTGATGGGTCACATGTTTACTCTTTATTCTTGCTTTAGATAGACATTTGACATATTGATTGATTTCTGTAAAGAGTTAGATTGTTATTTCTATATTGTTCTACCTGTTTGGTTTCACTCAACTTTTTTACATACCATACAATCTACGTACTAACGCCACTCTGGCACTGCATCATTTTATAATGTAGATACACAAGTAGAGATCATCAGTAGGTGCATCGTTGAGGATCTTTGGACTTTCAGTGTATTGGTGAGCCTCCCCTACTTTGGAAGATTCATTTATTTTATTTCATCATGCTTTAGAGTTAGAGTTTTTTAGCTTTATTTTAACTGAAGTAGCCATGGTTCTGTCATAGGCACCATCTAATAGTGATAGAAACTTCAAAACTAGAGTTAGATATTGATTGATAAGATTGTGAGCTAGTTTTTTCTACTAGCCTTCTATTTATACTATTATTTTGAGATTATATGATAGAGGTGCCCATTTACATTCTGTTAACTTGTATTGATTTGAAAAATGATTGATTGAATGAATATGATGAGTCCAAATGATTTGCTTGGGGACTAGAAATAGTCTCTGACTGCTGGCCACGTCTTGGGTCCCCTCCCGGGGGATGACATGTGAGTTCCTTCCACTTATGTGAAAGTGCAAGAAAATTTTGTACAATTATCCCTAACTCATTAGACATTTTTGCTGATTGAATTGGCTTCATATAAGCCTCCCTTTACCAATCGGTATCTCTATCACCATCTTTTTTCCCAAAGTCATTCTCTTCATTTTTCAAGACCTTTTCCCGTCATTTTTCCTCAACCTGTTTTTAACCATTGTTGTATAATCTAGTTAAGAAAAAGGTCTGCTCAATAATATCTTAATTGTAAAATAATGGTGTATAAATTATAGTATCTTTAGATTACAATTTAGAATATTATGGTTAAACTTTGACACAAATAAAAGCATTAGTTATTTTGAATTTCGACTTCATGATTTTGCTTATCCATGAAAATATCATGTCATATGAGTAATAAAGTGAATTATAAAAATTGTGTTTTGATATATCCATCAGCTATATAAGTCTAGGTATTTTTACTTTTAACTAGTACTTTTAGGGTGTTGCCAAAGATTTCTGCATCATGAACAACTATATTCATGATTATATGAGAAATTGCTATAACATTAATATTGACCTTGTTCTTGACAATCGCGGTGTTTATGAGGATCTTACTCATGGTATTTATGCTACTAACACAAAACACTAACTCTTACCCAAGTAAAATGATTGTTTTGGAGATTTTATGATCGGGATACAAAACTTTGTATGAAGAACTCCTAAATGAAGGTTTGATAATGTGAATATAATTAAGAATACAAAATTAAAGGCTTTAAAACACGTGTGAAACGGTTTCCTAAAAATTATATTCTCCTCTTCGAGACTGCTATAGGATTGCAGCAAATAGTTTTAGAATTCAACCCTCTAATCTATGACTTCCAACACAAGTTTATCTCTTAATTTAGTATTGAAACATCCACGTATCAATAACTTGTTTTCACCCTTTCAACCTATCACTATTCAGTTCATAGTGCCGACTAGGGTTACCACTATTAGTGGACCTAAATATGAAATTTTAACATAATCACACGTGAACTTGTATTTGATAACTTCCTTTTAAGAATATAGTAAATAGGTTAGTCAAATTATTTGACAAAACCAATGTTATTCCATCTTGGATTAACTTTCTCACATAATTATCCATCATCACATCACAATATATAATCTTTACATGCTCGACTTACAGTGCCTTGACTATCACAAAATAGAGCTCGTATTTCGCAAAGTTAATGTATTTTCTAAATGGATAGAAATCTCTCAACTTATTTCTTTGCTTTTACTAATGCAAGTTTATTTCTTGACTTCAAGAAAATGTACCTCCACTCATCATGTGATAAATTTATTTTTCTCACATATCAAAATTCAGTTGTCATCGAAATATATATATCTTCATAAAATAATATGAATCCTTGAGTTTCTCAATCAAGAACTCAACTACTGGCCCTTTCAATAGTGCTTGTTTACACAAGTTAAGTCATAATTCTTTCATCATAATTAGTTAACTAAATCTAGGATCAAATACAATATATCTAATAAGATTAACTTAATATAGTACTCCCACTGTTTTATTTAATTTTATGATATCCAACATGATAACAATTTCTCCTATATCTTTTGTCAAAATGTGAAAATTTAAATTTTCTCGTTCCTCTTATGATTTTTATATTATATTTTTGGGTGATTTTCTTAAGTATATAATAATTGCCTATGAAATTATAAGGTCATACCGACATTTTGATATTTACACTTATATAATAGCTTTTGTTACAAAAATAGGTAAGAGAAGATGGTTGATAGTCATTAATTGTGATGTGAAGGTGAAGTGATTGGGGTTGGGAAGCAAAAAAAGTTTTTAAAAAAAAGGCAAAGGTGGGTGGTTGATGTCTGATGAACATGTGATTTGATGAGTATTGGGAAGGAAAAAAGTAGAATTAAAAATGTAATTGCTAAAAAATCAGTTCAAACATGTATATCTTTACCAACACAAAGAAAACTAATTTTCCTACCTTAATGAATATTATTTATTTGGGTTTATGCATTTTAAATTAGGGGTTATTTAGCTCATAGTGTTTTGGTATGAAAATTGGTATGATTATGGTGTTCCAAACGGGTCAATGTAATGTTTGTTGGAAAAACAATGCAAGATTAGTTAATGTGGAAACAATTTGATTGTTTGGTGTAAGTTTTGTGACAATAATATTTTCGATTTGAGCAACTATATGGGAAAATTATTTTTGTTGTTTAAAATTAGACTTTTAAATTTTTTTTGTTGTGTTTTGGACTATAAATTAGTGAAAATATTGAAAAAGACTTTTTAAAATTACAAACAACTTGATGGATTGGTATAAGTTTTGTTGATAGTTTTATTTTTTTATACAACTATAGAAAAGTTAATCGGTTATGTAATCTACATAGATTGGTATATAAAAAGCGATTGTATAAATGTGTTAAATTATATCACGTGTTTTTGATACAATATTTGGTAAATTATATCACGTTGAGTAACAAACTATGTCTACCCTCCCACCCCCCACCCACCCCACCATCTCAAAAAAAGCCACCATGTTAACTACCATTACGCATTACAATCACTAATCAGAATTCCAAAAAAGGGGTACAACATTCAGCATGCTGAATAGCATCCAGAAGACCATTAAGTCGTATAACTAACAACCACAGGGAACAAAATATAATCGGGACACCAATAGTTATACCAAAATGTTGAACCTCAGTACCAAAATAATTGTACACCAGTAAGAAAACTAACCAATACATCAGCATTTTAATTAAAGATCTAACCATGAAAAATAAACTATATTGACACCATTAAAATACATAATGTTTACCATCTTGAATATCATTGTGCATTTCAAAACTAACCCACAATACCAGTAAAGGGACAGAACATGCACCATCCTAAAATATATAATACCATTATGTAGTGTAATTAATATCCACATAAAAAAATTGACAAAGACACAAATAGTAAAAAAATGTATGATACCAGTTGTAATACATTTCACACAATTTACATTAATCTTACTCTTGCTGGAACTAATATTGATGCATTGATCCTTACCTTAATAAACACAATTCCCTTCATCCTTTTTTGATAGTGATGATGTGTAAACATTCAACTCAAAACTAGGTCTAGAGCATCAATGTGGAGTCTGTCAATGGAAATAATATTACTTTGGAACCTTGGGATTTTCCTAATAGGTGTGGCCTCCATTGTTGCCCTCTCATTATTGTCAAGTGATGTTTCATCTTGTTGAGATTGACATTAGAGGGTTCAAGTCCCTTTCTTTATTGTCAAGTGCTACTCCATGTTGTTAAGATTGGCCATTGGTGGATTTGAGTCCCTCCTTTTTTTTATCGAGTGCTGCTCTATTTTGTTTATATTAGCTATTGGTGTGTTCGAGTCTCTCCTTTTATTGTCGAATAAATAGGATAGGATTTAGTTAAATTCCTAGACTTGTCCTTAGGACATTCATTCCTGGAGAACCCTATAGCTCCTACCCTTTATAGGATAGAAATTCTGTTTACCTGGCGGACTTATGGGGGTTGTGATCGGATTATACATTAAATTGTTGAAATGCCCCAAAATGTGCTTTAGAATGCCCATAATCATAATCTTTATATATCTCAAAATTCATGCATGATATTAAAAATCTGATTTCATATTCTCAATCAGGGGCACAATTTAGTGGGAAATGTGTATAACCCGGATATTAAAAGACCCGTAGCAAAAAAATAATTTTCACTAATATTTCAAAAAAGCACTGACTGTTTGTGTCTGGTCCACGACGTGGATCCATCGTGAACTAGTGTTAGTTTTTTCTTGTTTTTTTTATTTTGGCCAAAGGGCATTGGGGTCATGGCTCTATGCCCATTTACATAGGAAATCACTCATACTAAGCCATTTTTCAACTCTATATTACTCAAAACTATCTCTAAAACCTCTCCAAAACTTTATCAAAAATTCTCATCCAAATCCAAGGATTTCAAGCTTACATTGGATCTCAAGAACTCAATCCAAGCTTCAGGTCTCCTTCAAATTTTACATCAAGAAATTTTCAAGCTTAGGTATGTGGCTTTCATCCATTAGGCCCTTTCACCCATGGAGTCCAATCTTCCTTTTTATGAAAATTGCATGTTTTCAAGTTGTATTACTTATGGGTTAAATCTTATTATTAAATATGAGCATGAATTATGTTGGGGTGTTATGAATTACTCTTTATTATGTATGAATATCTATTTTAAGCTTATAATATGAGATGATCTTTGTCTATTGAGACTATGCATGACTTGAGATATGAAAGCTATGAACTATGATCAACTTTTGAGATGGATTTCATGATACCCAAATTAGGGTTTTGTTACTATGTTGGTGTGTTGATTTTAAATTGATTTACTCATCTTGTTACACTCTTGAATTGCATGATTTTGAACAAGCATTATGTGCCCACCAAGTGTTTGGTGAAATGTCAAGTCAAGAATTCTCAAGTTATTTATATGTTTTACAAGTCAAGTGACTACATGTTGATTATGGGCTTTCAAGCATATATTAAGTTCATGAAATTATCTATGATTTTACAAATATCAAGTTAATCCCTATTTCAAGATTGCACCTCATGTGAGTCATTCATGTTAAAGCAAGGGTTCATGTATGATTATTTACTCTCATGTTCCAGTTAGGCTAACAACTAGAGGCCAAGCATGTTTTAAGAGCTACTCATGTCATGTTTTCATGTTTCTTACAAGATGTAAAAGATATAATTATTTCAAGTATTCTGTGGGAGTTGATTTAGCACCAACCGAGGCTTAAGATGGGGTTTGACTCAAGGGGTCCTTATACAAAGTCTTTTGTTTCTAAACTATGTGCTATATAGGATGATATATTATACCCTTGCTATACTAGTGAATCCATCTTGTCATGTTATCATGTTTGGTTTGCCTTGACAATTAGACCACACCTAACAAGAGGGGTTCATGGCCGTCCACCTAACCGAGGGGGTATCATGCCTTGGATTCCAAGTCCTGCTACTTGGTCTATGTTGGTTAACGTCTCCTCCCACACATGTATCATGTTCTATACAAGTTGAATGATTTACAAGCATGTTTTAATTCGAGCATTGACCATGCATGTCATATTGATATCACATTTATCCATTGCCTATGATTATGAATTTTGACTATATTAGCTTATGTATTTTTTGCATTGCATCCACATACTTAGTACATTCAAACGTACTAACGTATACTTTATATCTACATGATATCATCATGTAGAGATCGAAATTCCTCTTGATCATCCTCCATGTGGCGAGTGAGATACTTCAAAGATAAGCTTTGGCGAGTCCTCAAGTTTGAGGACACTATCTGCTTTACTCTTCCTATTTAGAGGCTTCATTATGTTGAACACTGGTTATTATGAGGGTGAGCCCGGAAAGTGTCTTGGCCCTTGATCCATTCCAAGTTAGTAGTGTGTGTAGGATATTATGATGTATTTATGTTATGAGCTTGACTTTTTATGCCTTGATTATATTCAAAGATTTCCCTTAGTCCCGCTTTCCATTATATGTAAATCACTTGTGATTTACTTCCACGACGAAGGATGTGCACATGTTACGATCAAGAGGCTTGTTTGGGTTGTCTTGGAACTTCTAATTCATCATGTCACATCTAGGCCCTACGCTTAGATCATGACAAATTTGATATCAGAGTACTAGGTTGTTAATGATTCTTAGAATCTAACACATAGCGTCAATTAAAGTCTTGTTCATGGTTGTGAAGCACGCCACAACTATGAGTAAGAGGCTATGAGGCATTTTAGGAAATGTTTCTGCTTCTTTATGACCTATGTCGTGCTTTAGAAGTTAAGATAAGGCTTTTTCCGCTAACGAATGGTCTTTTCTATTATAGATCATGCCAATTCCTAGAGGAAGACTAAGGAGAGCCATACACTCCAGGAGCAACTGGCCTTTTCCGCTTTTCAAGCTCCTCAAAATGGGGGAGTTGCCCAAGATGTGTTTCGAGATGCCATCACAATATTGGCTCATGCTATGACCAACCAATTGAATCAAGGGATCCAAGCTCCTCATTCTCCCACTTCGGCCCCAAGGGTTAGGGACCTCACTAGAATGAACCCTCTGGAGTTCCATGGTCCAAGGCGGATGAGGACCCCAAGAGTTTATTGATAAGGTACATAAGGTGTTATCTATCATTGGGGTTAATTCAGAGGAAAAAGCGGAGTTGGCGGACTACCAACTCAAAGGGGTGGCTCAAATTTCATTCACTCAATGGAAGATGGAGAAGGGGAATGATAATGTTATCCCTTGGGAAGAGTTCAAAGCTGCATTTCTCAACTAGATCTTTCCTATCGAGTTGACAGAGGCTAAGATGATGGAGTTTATGAATCCTAAGCAAGGACCTATGAGTGTGAGGGAGTATGCCCTCATGTTCAACAAGCTCTCCAAGTATGCCCTACAATTGGTTGCCAAACCTAGATCAAGGATGGACACATTTGTGTCAAGTGTGTTCAACTTTGTTAATGTCATACCGCCATATTGGTAAGCGATATGGATTTGTCTTAGCACATGACTTATGTTGAGCAACTAGAGGGGAAAAACTTAGAAAGAGAATATGTAGTAAGTCCGAGTGGGTTTGATTTGAGGCTAGTTTCCAAGGTTCCAAGGATGGACGATTTCCTCAAGGACATAATTTCCAAGGCCTAGGGTCATCCAATGCTCCTAAGAAGAGGGTTTCCAATTATAAGGCGTTTAACCCAAGATTCCAAGGTGGTAATAGAGGAATGACAAATCCTAGGTGTTTAAGATGTGAAAAGAATCATAGTGGTCCATGTTTGAGAAATTCTATTACTTGCTTTGGTTGTGGTAAAGTTGGTCACAAGGTTATTGATTATCCTTATGCTCAACCCAAAGGTAGAAATGGTCATCCTCAAGGCCAAGATGCTAAAGCTAGCCAAAGGGGAAGGGGAGGTCAATAAGGGGGTGCTCAAAGGTAAAATAGATTTTATGCTCTTCAAGGGACGCAAGGAGTTGATGAGTTGCCCGATATCGTTACCAGTATGTTGAAGGTTTTTGATTTTGATATGTATGAATTGATGGACCCAGGTGCCACTCTTTCTTTTATTACTCCTTTTGTTGCTAAAAAGCTTCATGTGTATCCTGAATTATTGTGTGAACCTTATGAAGTATCTAACCCCATTGGTGAGTCCATTTTTGCTAAAAGAGTCTATAGAAATTATCCTATATTTATATTGCATAAAAACTTACCTTGTGACTTTGTTGAACTTGACATGGTAGATTTTGATATTATTCTTGGGAAGGATTGGCTACATGTATATTATGCCACCATTGATAGTAAAACCCGCAGGGTGAAATTCAAATTTCCTAATGAATTCATCCTTGAGTTGAAGAGTAGTAATGTGGTAGTCAAGTGAAACAATCCAAAAAGTGCTCGAAAATGTGCCTTGGAAGTGCTCGAAATTGTAATTTTCATATATCTAAAAGTCCTTTTGTTATATCAAAAATTTGACTTCGTATTCTTGTTTACGGGGTAAATTAAGTGGGAAAAGGGTCTAATCCAAATTTTAGAGCAATCGTATCAAAATCTAAAACTTGAAAGAACTCGATTTAGGAGGGTCAACTTTAAAGGGAAATGTCTCTTAGTACATAAAGAACTGGGTAGCACACGACCTACTAAATTAAAGATCTTTAAATTATCTTTCTAACTCACTTGATTTCATTGCATTTTGAGTTCGTATGAAGAATTTATGCCCATTTTCGTAGAACTCATTTGTGCAGAAATGCAAATTCCAGTGAGTAATCTGCGTCGCAGGTTATTTTGGTCCTTTTTTTTTACTTTGGTCTAAGACTTTTAAGTCGTAGGCCTAAGGGTTCCCATACTTGAAAAATACCTATACTTAGACTTATTTCACCCTCATGTCATCCTAAGTATTTCCCAATACTCACTCAAATACTTAGCCATATTTTTCAATCCTAAATTCAAGTCTAAAAACATCTTTTGGATCTAAGGATTTTCTTCAAGCTTCAAGCCTCCATTTTCAATGTTCATTAAGAACTTCTCCAAAGCTAAAGTACGTGGGTTTCAACCATTGGGTCCTTTCACCCATGGTGCCCAAGCCTCTTTTTTACTATTATTGCATGATTTAAAGTTGATTTAACATGTGGGTTTCATATATTAAGAAATTTACTGCACAGTGATTTGAGTTCATAAACGTATAGTTGTTTTAGCATGTTTCGAGCTCTATATCTTGGATCTAATGTTGGATTTGATGAAGGGTCTTGATCTATGTTGCTTTATGGTGTTACAAAGTACTCACTAATGGTTTTACATGGGATTTACTTGCATGTTTTTACTCTTGAATTGCATCGTTTTACACTATGACTACACACCCGCCAAGTATTTGATAAAATGTCCTGGTTAGGGTTCTTGAGGAATTGTTGGTCCAATGCATGTCCTATGAGTTGAATGACTATATGATGATTAAAGGGATATATATATGAGTGTTTAAAACATGTCAAGCACCTATGCTATTGCAAGTGAATTGGTGGGCTCTCATGTGGTTATGTCCTTGGGGATTGTGATAAGTTATTTAGTCCTTATGCTAAGACGTATGCCCTTGCAAATTGTGAAGCCTACTAGATGGGGACATGAACATATTATATACTTTACCCTCTAGTGCAAGTACAATTCCTACATTAGTGGTTATGAGCTATGTTGTACACCTTACCCTCATGTAGGAATCAATGTACTCATGTTTGAGGTTATGCTACTCTTGTTCAGGTTATGTACTCTTGATGAGGTTATGTACGCTTGATGACGTTACATACTCTTGTTGAGGTTATGTACTCTTGATTAGGTTATGTAATCTTGATGACATTATGTACTCTTGTTGAGGTTATGCAATATACTCTAGATTGAGCTTATGCCATGTAGCTCACATGAAGGGGTTAAGAACCATGCTATCTCTTTACCCTCATGTGCTACCCATTACCTATTAGAAGGGGTTATGACCTATGCATATATCCCTCACCCTCTATTAAAAGGTATTTAGATGATCTAATCATGTCACCTTATCATATTAGTAAGCTATGTATGTATGATTACTTTCAAGTATGTTTTTTCAAGCATCATGCATGCATGCCATATTGCTATGTACTCATTTATTGCCTAATTATGCATTTTGATTATGTGCCTATTTTTTGTTACATTGCATCCTACATACTTAGTACATTTAAACATACTAACACATATATTATGCCTATATGATATCACCATATAGGAATTAGAGTCCCGCTTGAGCATCTCCACCTACGTGGCTAGTATAGTTTCGCTCAAGCTTGTTTGTGAGTCCTCCATTTAGGGGACGTTGCTTATGATCTCATGCTATGTTCTAAGACTATCTTTCTTTTATATATGTATTAACTATGAGGGTGAGCGCAGTTGCTTATTTGGGCCCCACTTTTATCTATGTAGTAGAGGTGTTGTTGGACATGATATAGACTATGTTTGAGCTTTGACTCACTTATGATATTCAAGATATTTAAGTATAAATCTCTCTCTCCCTTAGTCCCCTTGCTTATGTTTCTTCTGTTGTCTTATATTGCTTTCACGATCAAGTATGTGTAATGATATGCTATGAGGCTTATTTAGAGTTCCTTCGAGTTCCTCATTCGCTAGTCATGTCTAGGTCCTAGACATGGGTCATGACAAAAATGGTATCCGAGCACTAAGTCGATAGATATCGGAGTTTAACACACCTTGTTGATTAGAGTCTTATTCATGGTTATGTTGTATATCACATCTATGAATAAGATGCTGTGAGACATTTTAGGAAATGTTTCCCATCTTCATGCTCTACGTCGTACTATAGAGTTGAAGTAAGAACCTTTCCCCCTGCCCTTCACCCCACCAATAATTGTTCTTTGTTATTCTAGTTGATCATGCCTAACTTAAGATGAAGAATATCCCGCTCTCCCGAGGAATAAACGACCAATGGAGAGCTTTGGGTGGCTCACACTTTTCTTGCTCAAGTTCTGGCCAACCAAATCAACAAGGGACCAAATCCCCTCAGGCCTCTACATCGACTTCTCGGGTTAGAGACTTTATGAGGATGAACTCGCTAGAGTTCTATTGGTCAAAGGAGGATGAGGACGACAAGAGTTTGTTGATGCGATTTATAGGGTATTGGTCATCATAAGTACTAGATTAGAAGATAAGGCAGAGTTGGCGGTATACCAACTCAAGGGGGTAGCACATACATGGTACAACCAATGGAGGGAGAAGCAGGGAATAAACAATATGGTGCTTTGGAAGGAGTTCAATATGGCTTTCCTGAGTCGATTCTTCCCTATTGAGTTTAGGGAAGCTAAGTTGATAGAATTCGTGAATTTGAGACAAGGGTTAATGAGTGTGAGGGAGTATGCCCTCAAGTTCAACCAACTCTCTAAGTATACTCTTCACTTGGTTGCCGACCTGAAATCTACAATGAGCAAGTTTGTAATGTGTATCCCCGACTAGGTGAGTGAAGTAAGATAGTCCGCTATGTTGATTAATGATATGAATTTATCCCACTTGACGACTTATGCCGAACAAATGGAGAAGTTGAGGAAAATAAGGGGTAAAGAGGCCAAGAGGTCTCGATTTAATGATGGCTCCCAAGATCTAGAGCCCGGTGGTGCTCTAACCAAGAGGGTTGCTAAGAATGGGGTGTCAAACCCAAGGTTCCAAGGAGGCGATGGTGGGATGAGTTTTCCTAAGTGCCCACAATATGAAAGGCATCATCATGGAAAATGCTTAGAGGATTCATGGGCGTGTTACGGGTGTAGGAAAGAAGGTCACAAGCTTATTATTCCCTTATGTCCGGAACAAGAACAAGGAAAGTCATCCTTAAGGTCAAGGTGGGCATGTTAATTAAAAGGTCCAAGGTGGGTATGTTGACCAATATGGTGCTCCAAGAGATAATCATTTCTATACTATTCAAATGATGTAAGAAGTGGATGAGATGTTTCTACTAGTAAGTCGAGGTTTTCTTTTTGTTGCTAGTGGGCTTCATATGTGTTCCAGATAGTTATATGGACTTTTGTGTATATCCCATTAGTGAGTCTATTGTTGCTAGAAAGGTTTATGAGAATTGTTCCATGGTCATGTTGAATTTGGGTCTTGACTTATGGTTTTGTTGGATTAGGTATGGCGGATTTTAATGATTATACTTGGGATGTATTTACTATATGCATATTGTGTCACCATTGATGGTAGGGCCTATAGGGTTAGATTCCAATTCAATAATAATTCGTTCTTGAGTGGGGGCTTGTAAGGTGGTTGTGAAGGGGTAATTTCATTTCTTGTCTTAAGGCATGTGGATCTCTTGAATAACGTCTTTAATCCCTATATTGTCATCTTGTGGTGTTGCTTGGTGATGATGTGTTGATTGTTTTGGAAAGTGAGGAGGAGCATGTGAATCATTTGAGGGTGATGTTATGAATTCAGAGGAGGTGAGGTTGCTTGTTAATTATGGAAAGTGGAGACCTTAGGGTGGTAACAGGCGGTTCGAGGAGTTCACCAGTTAACTAGGTCGGGTGAGGTTTAGAATGGTTGTGTAGTGACTTTGATGGTTCCAAATCTTCTATGGTAGGGGTCTAGTTAAGTAACGCTTTGATTTTTATCTTGATAAGAGTTGGGTTTTATGGTGCAAAACGGTAGAGAGGAGGTCTTCTCCTAAGGGGAGATGGTGACTTTTGGTACTAAGTGGCTTATATGTGTTTAAGGTTGATTGATAATGATGTGGTGTTCGTTAAGGCCCTTTGGAAGTTTCGTCTAGTCGAAAGTGTCTCTTGAGGAGCGGGCATGAAGAAATATTATCCGTATTTCTTTCATTCTATTCAAGCTTATGATGACATGCCAAGTCTTTTTCATGATTTCAAGCCTTATGTTTCAGCCGCTATGTCATTTGCATACATCCATGTTTATGTTAACAAGTTTATGATGATTTTTGACACTTGTGTTGATGTTTTGAAAATGGTGTTTTAAATATATTACTGCATTTTTGTTGGGTCTGATTTGTTCATGATCATTCTTCTCATGTACATTTCTTTGACAATTGGGACAAATGTTCCTAAGGGAGAGACATTGAAACGACCCAAAAAGTTCCCGAAAGTGTGCCTCGTAAATGCCGGGAATCATAATTTCCATATATCGAAAATGTTGTTCGTTATTTCAAAAATCCAACTTTATATCCTTGTTCAGGGGGCACAATTTAGTGGGAAATGGGTTTAAACCGAATTTTAGAGCAATCGTATCAAAATCCAAAAATCACAAAAATACTATTTAGGAGGGTCAACTTTAAAGGGGCATATCTCCAAGCAAAAAAAGAACTGGTGGCCTATAACCTAACATAATGGTATTTGAAGTTAGATTTCCAACACACTTGGTTTCACTGCATTTCGAGTTCTTATGCCCATTTTTGTAGAACTTATTTGTGCAAAAATGCAAATTCCAATGAATAATCCGCGTCGCTTTTGCAACACCGAGCAGTGTTATTTTGGTCCTTTTTTTATTTTGGTCCAATACTTTCAAGTCATAGGCCTAAGGGTTCCCATACTTGAAAAATACCTATACTTAGCCTTATTTCACCATCATATCATCGTAAAGATTCTCCAATACTCACCAAAACACTTAACCATATTTTTCACTTCTAAATTCAAGTCTAAATACCTCTTTCAGATCTAAGGATTTCCTTCAAGCTTCAAGCCTCCATTTTCAATCTTCATCAAGAACTTCTTCAAACCTAAGGTATGTAGGTTTCAACCATTGGGTCCTTTCACTCATGGTGCCTAAGCCTCCCTTTTTACTAATATTGTATGATTTAAAGTTGCTTTTACATGTGAATTTTGTATATTAAGAAATTTACTACATAGTGATTTAAGTTCATGAAAGTATGATTGTTTTAGCATGTATTGAGCTCTAAAACTTGGATCTAATGTTGGATTTAATGAAGGGTCTTGATGTATGTTGCTTGAGGGTGTTACAAAGTATTGATTAATGGTTTTATATGGGATTTGATTGCATGTTTTCACTCTTGAATTGCATAGTTTTATACTAGGACTACACACCCTCCAAGTGTTTGATAAAATGTCCAAGTTAGGGTTCTTGAGGAATTGTTGGTCCAATGCATGTCCTATGAATTGAGTGACTACATGATGATTAAAGGGAGGTATATATGAGTGTTTAAACCATGTAAAGAACCTATGTTATTGCAAGTGAATTGGTGGGCTCTCAAATGGTTATGTCCTTGGGGATTATGATAAGTTATTGAGTCCTTATGCTAAGATGTATGCCCTTGTAAATTGTGAAGCCTACTAGAAGGGGTTATGAACATGTTATATACTTTATCCTCTAGTGCAAGGACAATTCCTACATGTAGGAGTTATGATCTATGTTGTACACCTTACGCTTATATAGGAATCAATGTACTCATGTTTGAGGTTATGCTACTCTTGTTCAGGTTATGTACTCTTGATGAGGTTATGTACTCTTGCAGAGGTTATGCAATATACTCTTGATTGAGGTTATACCATGTAGCTCATACGAAGGGGTTATGAACCATGCTATCTCTTTATCATATGATGTCCATTACCTACAAGAAGGGGTTATGACCTATGCTATATGCCTTACCCTCTAGTACAAGGTATTTGGATGATCTAATCATGTCACCTTATTGTATAAATAAGATATGTAAGTATGATATTTTCAAGTATGTTTTACTTTAAGCATCATGCATACATGCCATATTGCTATTTACTTCGTTATTGCTTAATTATGCATTTTGGTTATATGCCTATTTCTTGTTGCATTGCATCCTACATACTAAGTACATTCAAATGTACTAATGTATAATCTATGCCTACATGATATTACCATATAGGAATCGAGGTCCCATTTGAGTATCTCTACCTATGTGGCTAGTTCGGTTTCACTCATGCATATTAGTGAATCCTCCATTTTAGGACGTTGCTTATTATCTCATGCTATGTTCTAAGACTATATTTCTTTTATATATATATATTAACTACGATGGTAAGCTCGGTTGCTTGTTTGGCCCTTACTTTTATCTATGTAGTAGAGGTGTTGTTGGACATGATATGTACTATGCTTGAGCTTTGACTCAGTTATGATATTCAAGCTATTTAAGTATAAATCTCTCTCTCCCTTAGTCTCAATTCCCCTTGCTTATGTTTCTTATGTTATCTTATATTGCTTTCACAACTAAGGATGTGTAATGATTAGCTGTGAGGCTTGTTTAGGGTTCCTTCAGATTACCCATTTGCCGGTCATGTCTAGGCCCTAGGCTTGGGTCGTGACAAAGATGGTATCAAAGCACTAGGCTGATAGATACTCAGAGTTCAACACACTGCATCTGTTAGAGTCTTATTCATAGTTTTGTTATACACCACAACTATGAATAGGAGGCTATAAGACCTTTTAGGAAATGTTTCCTATCTTCATGTTCTAAGTCGTGCTATAGAGTTGAAGTAAGTCCCTCCCTGCCCAACAATTATTCTTTGTTATACTAGTTGATCATGCCTAACCCAAGAGAAAAAAGAGCCCAAGCTCCCGAGGGTCATCCGGCTAATGGAGAGCTTTGGGAGGCTCTCACTTTGCATGGTCAAGTTGTAGTCAACCAAATCAACCAAGGGGCCAAATCCTCTCATACCCCTGCACCGGCTTCTCAGGTGAGAGACTTCATAAGGATGAACCTGCCGGAGTTTTTATTGGTCAAAAGTGGATGAGGACCTACAAAAGTTTATTGATGAGATTTATAAGGTATTAGACATCATAGGTATTCGATCGGAAGATAAGTCGGAGTTGGCGGCATACCAACTCAAGGGGGTAGCACATTCATGGTACAATAACCAATGGAGGGAGGAGAGGGAATCAATAATATGGTGCTTTGGGAGGAGTTCAAAGCCATTTTCCTTAGTCGCTTCTTACCTCTTGAATTTAGGGAAGCCAAATGGATAGAATTCATGAATTTGAGACAAGGGTCGATAAGTGTGAGGGACTATGCCCTCAAGTTCAACCAACTCTCTAAGTATGCTCCTTACTTGGTTGCATACCCAATGGCTAGAATGAGTAAATTCGTAATGGATGTGTCTGACTTAGTGAGTGAAGAATGGCTGCTATGTTGATTACTGATATGGATTTGTCCCACTTGATATCTTATGCCAAACAAATGGATGAGGAGAAGTTGAGAAAACAAAGGGGTAATGAGGCCAAGTAGTCTTAATTTGATGATGGCTCCTAAGATCTAGAGTCTGGTGGTGCTCCAAGAAAAAAGGGTTGCTAAGAATGGGTTGTCAAACCCAAGGTTCCAAGGAGGATATGGTGGGATGAGTTTTCCTAAGTGCCCATAATGTGGAAGGCATCATCATGTAAAATGCTTGTGGGAAAGAAGGTCACAAGCTTATTAATTTCTCTTATGTCTGGAACAAGAACAAGGAAGGTCATCCTCAAGTTCAAGGTGGGCATGTTTACCAAAAGGTGCAAGGTGGTTATGTTAATCAAGGGGGTGCTCCAAGAGATAATCATTTCTATACTCTTCAAATAAGGTAATAAGTGGATGAGGAGCCTGATGTTTCTACCAGTAAGTCGAGGTTTTCTTTTTGTTGCTAGTGGGCTTCATGTATGTTCTAGATGGTTATGTGGACTTTTGTGTATATCCCATTAGTGAATCTATTTTTGTTAGAAAGGTTTATGAGAATTGTTCCATGGTCATGTATCATTTGGGTCTTGACTTATGGTTTTATTGGACTAGATGTGGTGGATTTTGATGATATACTTGGGATGTATTTACTCTATGCATATTGTGTCACCATTGATGGTAGGGCCTATACAATTAGATTCTAACTCCCTAGTAACCCGTTCTTGAGTGTGGGCTTGTGAGGGGGTTGTGAAGGGGTAAGTTTGTTTTCTTGTCTTAAGGCATATGGGTCTCCTTAATAGGGTCTTTAATCCCTACCTTGACATGTTATGGGGGTCCTCTGTGATGATGTGTTGATTGTTTCTGGGAGTGAGGAGGAGCTTATGAATCATTTGAGGGTGATGTTGTGAATTGGGAGGAGGTGAGGTTGCTTGTTAATTATGGAAATGGAGACCTTATGGTGGTAAGAAGGTTCTTGGAGGAGTTCACTAGTTGACTAAGTTGGGTGAGGTTTAGAATAGTGGTGTAGTGGCTTTGATAATTCTGAATCTTCTATGGTTGAAGTGGTCTAATTATGTAGTATTTGATTTTCGCCTTGATAAGAGTTGGGGTTCTTGGTGCAGAATGGTAGAGAGGAGGTCTTCTCCCAAGGTGGAGATGGTGACATTTTGTACTAAGTGGCTTGTGTGTGTGTCTAAAGTCGCTTGTGTGTATGTTTAAAGTTGATTGATAATGATGTGGTGTTGGTTGAGGCCTTTTCGAAGGTTCGTCTAGTCGAAAGTGTCTCTCGGGGAGAGGGCATGAAGAAATAGTATCCGTATTTCTTTCATTTTATTCAGGATTATGATGACATGCCAAGTCCTTTTCATAATTTCAAGCCTTATGTTTCATCCCCTATATCCTGTATACATCTATATTTATGTTAATAAATTTATGACGATTTTAACACTTATGTTGATGTTTTCAAAATGCTATTTTAAATATATTATTGCATTCTCATTGGGGCTAATTTTCTCATGATCACTCTTCTCATGTACATTTCTTTGACATTTAGGGACAAATGTTCCCAAGGGGACATATTTAAGCGACCCAAAAAGTGCTTGAAAATATGCCTTGGAAGTGCCAGGAATCATAATTTCTATATATCTAAAACTTCATTCGTTATTTCAAAAATCCGACTTCATATTCTCTATTAGGGGCAAAATTGAGTGGGAGATGTGTCTAACCTGAATTTTAGACCAACCTTATCAAAATCCGAAAATCACAAAAATGTTATTTAGGAGTGTCAAGTTTCAAGGGGCATATCTTTTATCACCACAAAGAACTGGGTCGTACATGACCTACTAAATTAATGCTCTTTGAATTAACTTTTCAATGCACTTAATTTTATCTCATTCTGAGTTAGGATGACAAATTTATGCCCATTTGCATAGAACTCATTTGTGCAAAAATGCAAATTCCAGTGAGTAATCTGTTTTGTTTCTGCGACACAGAGCAGTGTCATTTTGGTCCTTTTTTTTTTACTTCGGTCTTTCAATTCTTTCGCCTAAGGGTTTCCATACTTGAAAATACCTATACTTAGCCATATTTTTCACTCCTAAATTCAAGCCTCAAAACCTCTTTCAGATCTAAGGATTTCCTTTAACCTTCAAGCCTCCATTTTCAATCTTCATCAAGAACTTCTCCAAAGCTAGGGTATGTGGGTTTCAACCATTAGGTCCTTTCACCCATGGTGCCCAAGCCTCCTTTTTACTAATGTTGAATGACTTAAAGTTGATTTTATATATCGTTTTTGTATATTAAGAAATTTACTGCACATGATTTGAGTTCATGAAAGTATGGTTGTTTTAGCATGTTTTGAGCTCTAAATCTTAGATCTAATGTGGATTTGATGAAGGGTCTTGATGTATGTTTGTTGAGGGTGTTACACAGTGTTGACTAATGGTTTTACATGGGATTTACTTACATGTTTTCACTCTTGAATTGCATGGTTTTACACTTGCAATACACACCCACCAAGTCTTTGATAAAATGTCCGGGTTAGGGTTCTTGAGGAACTATGCATGTCCTATGAGTTGAATATCTATAAGATGATTAAAGGGAGGTATATATGAGTGTTTAAAACATGTAAAGCACCAATGTTATTGTAAGTGAATTGGTGTTCTCTCATGTGGTTATGTCTTTAGGGATTGTGATATGTTATTCAATTCTTATGCTAAGACCTATGCCCTTGCAAATTGTGAAGCCTACTAGAAGGGGTTATAACCATATTATATACTTTACCCTCTAGTGCAAGGATAATTCCAACATATAGGGGTTATTAGATAATTTGTAAACCTTTCCCTAATGTACAAATCAATGTACTCATGTTTGAGGTTATGCTACTCTTGTTGAGGTTATGTACTCCTGTTGAGGTTATACAATATACTCTGGATTGAGGTTATGCCATGTAGCTCAAATGAAGTGGTTATGAACCATGCTATCTCTTTACCCTCATGTACTACCCATTACCTACTAGAAGGGGTTATGACCTATGCTATATACCTCACCCTCTAGTATAAGGTATTTGGATAATCTAATTATGTCACCTTATTGTATTAGTAATCTATGTAAGTACTGTTATTTTCAAGTATGTTTTACTTCAAGCATCATGCATGCATGCCATATTGCTATGTACTCCTTTATTGCCTAATTATGCATTTTGTTTATGTGCTTATTTCTTGATGCATTACATCCTACATACTTAGTACATTCAAAGTGACTAACACACACTCTATCCCTATATGATATCACCATGTAGGAACCGGAGTCCCGCTTGAGCATATCCACCTACGTGGCTAGTACGGTTTCACTAAAGATTGTTGGTGAGTCCTCCATTATGGGGATGTTGTTTATGATCTCATGCTATGTTCTCAGATTGTCTTTCTTTTATGCATGTATTAACTATGAGGGTGAGCCTGGTTATTTGTTTGGCCGCCGCTCTTATCTATGCAGTAAAGGTGTTGTTGGAAATGATATGTATTATTCCTGAGCTTTGACTCACTTATAATATTCAAGCTATTTAAGTATAAATCTCTCTCTCCTCCTTAGTGTCAATTCCCCTTGCTTATGTTTTTTATGTTGTCTTATATTACTTCAACGACCAAGGATGTGTAATGATATGCTATGAGGCTTGTTTGGGATTCCTTTGGGTTTCCCATTTGCCGGTCATATATAGTCCCTAGGCTTGGGTTGTAACATCAAGGGTAGATTCATTTCTTGTCTTATAGCCTAAAAGTTGATTTCTATGGGTTGTATTTATCATGCTGTGATGGCTAGGGATGTGGAGTCCAAAGTCACTCCTATTGAGTCAGTTTTGGTAGTTAGTGAGTTTCATGATGTCTTTTCGGATGAGCTTCCTGGTGTTCCTCCTGAAAGTGAAATAGATTTTGGTATAGACCTCCTTCCCGATACACAATCCATTTTTATTTCTCCTTACCGTATAGCCCTGATAGAGTTGAAGGAGTTGAAGGAATAATTAAAAGATTTGTTGGAAAAGGATTTGATTGGGCCTAACAAGTTTCCTTAGGGAATAACGATGTTGTTTGTGAAGAAAAAGGATGGTTCTCTTAGAATGTGCATTGATTACTGACAACTTAATAGAGTCACCATAAAGAACAAGTACCTTCTACCAAGGATTGATGGCCTTTTTGATCAGCTTCAAAGGGCTAGTCACTTTTCTAAGATTGATCTTTTGTCCGGATACCACCAAGTGAAAGTGTGGGAGTATGATATTCCCAAGATAGCTTTTCGGACTAGGTATGGGCACATTGATATTGTGGTAATGTCTTTAGGGTTGACTAATGCACCAACTACATTTATAGATCTCATAAATAGGATCTTTAAACCTACCTTGATATGTTTGTGGTGGTCTTTATTGATGATATCTCGATTTATTCCTATAGTGAGGAAAAATATGTGAATCACTTGAGGGTGGTATTGCAAATCTTGAGGGATGAGAAGTTGTATGCTAAATATGAAAAATGTGAATTTTGGTTGAAAAAGGTTGTAGTTTTGGGGCATGTGGTGTTGGGTGATGGAATTAAGGTGGATCCTAAGAATATGGGAATGATAAAAAATTAGCCTAGACCTTTGACTCTATTAGATATTAGGATTTTCTTGGGTTTAGTGGGCTATTACCGGAGGTTTGTAAATTGTTTCTCCTCTATTGCTTCCCCTATGACTAAGTTGACTCAAAAGAAGGTAAAGTTTGTTTGGACCAACAAATGTGAGAAGAGTTTCCAAACCTTGAAAGATAAGCTTGTATCTGCTCCTATTTTTGCTTTACTGGAAGGGTTAGAGGGATTTCTGGTCTAATGTGATGCCTCAAGAATTCGTTTTTGGTGTGTTTTAATGCAACATGTTAAGGTTATAACACATGCCTCTAGACAACTTAAAGTATATGAGAAGAATTATCCCACCGATGATCTAGAATGGCAGCTGTGGTATTTGCTTTGAAAATTAGGCTTGATTACTTGTATGGGGTTCATGTTGATGTGTTTAACGATCATAAGAGTGTGCTCACCCTAAAATATCTTAACTTAAGACAAAGAAGATGGTTAGAGCTTCTTAAGAATTATGACATGAATGTACATTATCATCCTAGCAAAGCTAATGTCGTGACTGGTGCTCTAAGTAGAGTGTCCATGGGTAGCCTAGATCATATTGATGTTGGTGACAAGGAGGTTGCTAGAGAAGCTCTCTGATTGGCTAGGTTGGGGATTAGGTTAAATGAAGGTGAAAATGGGGTGTAGTAGTTGTTGATGGGTCTAAATCTGATTTAATTGAGGAAGTGAATTCAAAACAAGATCTTGATCCTACCTTGCTAAAATTGAAGGCCTTGGTGAAGGAGTGTAAATGGAGGTTTTCTCCTAAGGGGGAGATGGTACCCTTAGGTACTAAAGTATGTTGTGTGTACCTAATGTTGTTGACTTGAAAAAGTTGATTTTAGATGAGGCTCATAAGTCATCCTACTCTATTCACCCTGATTTCACAAAGATGTATAGAGATTTGACAGAGGTGTATTGGTGTGGTGCTATCAAGAGGGATTTTTCCAAGTTCGTGTTTGTGTGTCACAAATTTCAACAAGTGAATGCTGAACATCAAAGCTCCGGTGGCCTAGTCTAAGACATAGTGATCCATACTTGGAAGTGGTAAGATATCACAAAGATTTTGTAGTTCGGTTGCCTAAAAATAGGAGACACTTTGACTCTATCTAGGTTGTCGTTGATAGAATAACAAAGTCGGCTCACTTCCTACCGGTTAAGACCACTTATGATATCAAAGATTATGCCAAATTATATATTCGTGAGTTAGTTAAATTTCATGGGGTGCCTTTGTCTATCATTTCAGATCATGGTGCTTAATTCACTTCACATTTTTGGAGGTTATTTCAAAGGATTCTTGGTACAGAAGTTAAGCTTAGCATGACTTTTAATCCTCAAATGGATGGTCAAGCCAAAAGGACTTTTCAAACTCTTAAGGATATGTTTAAAGCTTGTGTTTTGGAGTTCAAGGATAGTTGGGATAAATATCTTCCACTAATTGAGTTTGCTTACAACAGTAACTACCACTCTAGCATTAGTGTGGCTCCCTTTGAAGTTTTTTATGGTACACATTGTAGATCCTCGATTGGATGGTTTGAAGTGGAGGAGATGGCAGTATTAGGTTCGAACTTGGATATGAAGTCATTAGAGAAGGTGAGAATTATAAGGCAGAGATTAAATACAGCCCAAAGTATACAAAAATCTTACTCTGATGTGAGGATAAAAAATCTTAAGCTTAATGCTCATGATTGGGTTTACTTAAAGATCTCACCCATGAAGGGTATAGTCCGATTTGGCAAGAAGGGTAAATTTAGCTCAAGTTTTATGGGTACTTATAAAGTGTTGAGGAGGATTTATAAGGTGTCCTATGAGTTAATGTTTCCCATTAATATGCATATGGGCCATTCGATCTTCCATATGTCCATGTTGAAAAAGTGTGTGGGTGACCCAAGTGCCATAGTACCCTTAGAGGTTGTAGGTGTTGTGGAAGAGGATTTGACTTATGAGGAGGTTCTGGTGGAGATATTGGATAGACAAGTGAAAAGATTGAGGAACAAAGATGTTGCATCTATCAAGGTTTTATGGAGAAATTAACAAATTGGGAGTGCCAAATGGAAAGCCGAAGCAAACATAAAAAAGCGACACCCATATCTATTCCACTCTACGTTAGTAGAAGGTACTAATTTAAGTCCCCTATATGATTTCAAGTCTTAAAAAGTTTAGCCCCTTATGTCATCCTGCATGCATTAATGTTCATGGTAACGAGTTTATAGTTATTTTTGACATTCATTTTAAGAATTGTGAAAATGATGTATAAATGCACTTGTTCGATTCATGTCGAGCTAAAATCTTCATGATTATCTTCCTTATGCATGTTTCTTTAACATTCGGGATAAATGTTTCCAAGGGGGAGATATTGAACTACCCCAAAATATGCTTCGGAATGCCCATAATCATAATCTTCATATATCTCATAATCAATGCATGATATCGAACATTTGACTTCATATTCTGTATCAAGGAGTAAAATTGAGTGGGAAATGGGTATAACTCGAATTTTTGAATACGCATAGGAAAAAATAATTTTTGCTAATTTTTTAAAAACAATATTTGTTTGCCTTTAGTCCGCGATGTGGACCTATTGTGGACCACTGTTAGTTTTTTCTTGTTTTTCTATTTAGATCAAAGGGCATTGGGGTCATGGCCCCATGCCTATTTACATGGGAAATCTCCTACACTTAGTCATTTTTCAACTCTATATCACTCAAAACCCTCTCTAAAATCTCTCCAATACTTTATCAAAAATTCTCATTCAAATCCATGGATTTCAAGCTCGTATTGGATCTCAAGAACTCAATCCAAGCTTTAAGTCTCCTTCAAATTTTACATCAAGAAATTTCCAAGCTTAGGTATGTGAATTTCATCCATTGGGTCCTTTCACCAATGGAGTCCAACCTTTCTTTTTATGAAAATTCTATGTTTTCAAGTTGTATTACTTATTGGTATCTCTTATTATGAAATATGAGCATGAATTATGTTGGGGTGTTATCAAGTATTGTTGATTATGAATGTATATACATTTTAATCTTATACTATGAGATAATCTTTGTCTATTGAGACTATGCATGATTTGAGCTATGAAAGCTATGAACTATGATGAACTTTTGAGATAGATTTCATGATACCTAAATTGGGATTTGTTACTATGTTGGTGTGTTGATTTTAAATTGATTTACTCATCTTGTTACACTCTTGAATTGCATGATTTTGATCAAGCATTATGTGCCCACCAACTTTTTGATGAATTGTCAAGTCAAGAATTCTCAAATTATTTACAAGTTTTACAAGTTAAGTGAGTACAGGATGATTATGGGCTTTCAAGCATGTCTTAAATTCATGAAATTATCTATGATTTTACAAGTATCAATTTAAGCCCTATTTCAAGATTTTACCTCATGTGAGTCATTCATATTAAAGCAAGGGTTCATGTATGATTGTTTACTCTCATGTTCAAGTTAGACTCACAACTAGAGGTCAAGCATGTTTCAAGAGCTACTCATGTCATGTTTCTATGTTTCTTAAAGTTATTCAAGATATGACTATTTCAAGTATTTCATGGGAGTCAATTTAGCACCGATTGAGGCTTATGATGGGGGCTCGACTCAAGGGGTCCTTATAAAAAGTCTTTCGTCTCTAAAGTATATGGCACCATAGGATGATATATTATACTCTTGTTATACTAGTGGATCCATCTAGTCATGTTATAATGTTTGGTTTGCCTTGGCAAGTAGACCACACCGAGCCTGGAGGTGTCATACACGTCCACCTGACCAAGGGGGTGTCATGCCTTTGATTCCAAGTTATAGCTACTTGGTCTATGTCGGTTAAAGTATCCTCCCACACATCTATCATGTTCGATGCAAGTTGAATGATTTACAAACATGTTTTAATTCGAGCATTGACCATGCATGCCATATTAAGATCATATTTGTTCATTGCCTATTATTATGCATTTTGACTATATTGGCCTATCTCTTTGTGTCATTGCATCCTACATACTTAGTATATTAAATGTAATAACGCATACTTTAGGTATAGCTAATGTAGTATTCTTAGTTAGTTAGTGGATTTTCCCTTAGTGTTAGTCCTTTGCCATAGAATATATATTTTGACTCTTGTTTAGGTTTTTATTCTTCTTTTTTATATTGTCTTTACCTATCTTGCTTAGCCAGGCTATAATGCCTACTGAGTACTTGTTATTCTAGTACTCATACTATACTTTACACTACTTTCATGATGTAGGTCTGAACACTAGCCTCCAACATTGATTGATCAAGTTGTAGCAGCCCACATCGGGGACCAGGGTGAGTGTTTGGCATTTTTGGATCATTCTGCCTCCTTCAGCTTAGTGGTCCATCCTTGTTGTATATTTTTTGATACTAGCCATATTTTATAGATATCTTTTATCTACGTTTGGAATTTATACTTTTTATTTTGTTGTAGTAGCTTTATACTGGTGACTTTCAGATTCTGGGAGGGATCTTTGTGTATATATTTAGTCGGCCCCTATTTTTATTTATGTGTATTGTCTCTTGTGAGTTGATTCGGTTAGTGTTCCCTCTTATACCAATTACTTGTAGTTCTGGGTTACGAGTTGGCTTACCTATTGGCGGGTTATGGTAGGTGCCATCATGACTTGAGAATTGGGTCATGACACAGTCAAAACTCGAAGAACATTGGTTGGATGCTTGAATCCTAGCCCTTTTTCTCTCCTCTAGTCCTTGCTCTCAAATAATATAAGTGCTAATGAGAGAAAAGGATCGCAAGATATTGATAAGGGGATCAAATTAACTTGAAATATCAGGGTTTGACTAAAAAAGGATGAGAAAAGACAAAACAATCCCTTATTAAAACTGTTGGACTGAACCATGAACCTCCATCTATGGGTCGTGGTCTAGTCTATAGGTTGTAAGTGACCCTTTCGCAGAAGGCTAGGAGATTTTCAGTCTGGGTCTACAACAAGGCATCTACGAATTGTAGACCTATTTATGGATTGTAGATTGATCTTACCCTATTGAAGTTGGCCAAGATTCAAAGACTATATTTTGGGCTCAAAATCACAAGGCAAGGATTATGAGTTGTAGTCCTTAGTATCGCTCATAGACCTTACTCGTAGTTCACTTGACACTTAGAAAAAACTTAGGATTTGAATTCATGGGTTCTACAAGCTCGTACATAACAAGAGCAACACGTTGTGTACCCAACTCATAGAATCAACTCCGAAACTCTAACTTTTACTAAGTATCAAGGGTAAGCATGTGGCTCATCTATCGACCATAGAAGCCCTTTCATGGTCACTAATAGTGACACTATTTCTCAATCTTTCTCAGATTTTGGACTTTTAAAAGTATAAAAGGTAGAATAATTTAGGGGTGTTATAACCATTTCTTTCAACAGTCGTGTTGCAAGACATTTAAATGATAGTGACTTAAAACAACTTGAAAGGTATATTGTTATTATATTATGTAAGCTTAAGATTGTCATGATCCAAAATCGAGTGTTATGGCACTTTCCTTAATACACAAAGACAAGTCAACCTAAGTAATGATATGACATAATAAAGAGAAATATGGTGAGATATAAGAATAAGCAACACAAGGAAGGAATAAAAGTCAAAAACCAACCCAATATTAGTATCACATATATATGCCTCTATTACAAGCAATTATTAGAAAGAAAATTTACAAGTCTCAGTTATCCTTGATTCTCAAATGTTACAAAAAAAACATAAGTAAATAAGAGCTTTAAGAGTTCACTGGATAGACAAGTTTCTACTTCTCAAGAAATCTAGAAGCTCGGCACAATTATGAGAAGAACATCAGGTAGGACTAGGATCACAACCTATCTACACAAGTGTAGATGTAAGGGTGAGTACAAAAAAATATAATACCCAATAAGTAAATCTAATACACAAGGTAGAGAGTAAGGAATACAAGTACCCCAATCACACAATCCAAACCTCCAAAACTATAACATGCACTCAAGAAAGCCAACATGCATATTGTATAGATATAACTAAAGTAGCACATTATTTTCGATGAATCATGACCAACAAGTCACAATTACATAGTATAATCATCGATACATAACTCACAAGAAAGATGCTCGCAATTATATCGCATAAGATGAGATGCGAGATGATGCAATACCATGTACAATAATTATCACGTATGTCTGTCCTATAATACACGTCTATTGATCAACCTACACCAAAATTCATGGGCCCTCATATGAACCATGTATCCACCGTAATCATTTTTCATTAGCACAATCATATCTAGTCAAAACCATTTCCTTTAGACTATTATGAAATCTTGTTGGAATTATTTCTCTTCAATATTTATAAAATCTAGATGGAATCAGTTCTCTTCGGCTATTATGAAATCTTTCCAAAACTATTTTTTCTGTAGCATATTCATCAAATAGTGAGACTCAATCAATATTTAAAATCAAGAAAATAGGCACTTTCAAGTAGTGCATGGATATATCCAATGAGTCCACATGATATACATAATCCATATGCAAGGAGTCCATATGATATATATAATCATCATTTGATCCAATCAATTAGATCATTATTAATAGAAGAATCATTATCATCGATAGAATCGTTTAAGGATAAGTTCAACATCATTATTCAATTTCTTTGATAATAGAATTACCATCATCAATCATGGCACTTAATAATGAGCTAACATTTTCATTACGACTTTATAATAATTGAGTCAACAATATCAAAAATGTCACGACCCAATTTAGGATCATGATTGGCACTAAGGGAGAGAATCCCAAAGCAAGTCTTACTAGAATTATCTAGAAAATCGAGTAGAGTTTCCTCTATTTTTAGGCTTATCCAAATTTTTACCTATCTTAGAATTCAGTAGCATAGTAACAACATCTCTAAATCTAAGCCACGACATTCATCAATAATCTAATCACTACATCATAATATATCTCTATATATGAAAGGAAATCTAAAACTACTCACATGACTACAATATGAAGGAATACTCATGACTCTTATAAAGAGAATGACTATGAAGTGACTCTAAGAATTCAAAGAAAAGTCTATAACAAATAGATAAACTTGCTGACCCCACGAACAAGTGTAGGGCTCACGTTGAAGTCAACTTGCTAGATCTAGTTAATGAAATCCTCTCCAATACCAGGTGTATCCTTTGTAAGATATAGCA
Source organism: Solanum sejunctum (assembly GCA_025642045.1). Classification (NCBI taxonomy): domain Eukaryota; kingdom Viridiplantae; phylum Streptophyta; class Magnoliopsida; order Solanales; family Solanaceae; genus Solanum; species Solanum sejunctum. Next base: position 6,488 of record JAOTQJ010022721.1, on the reverse strand, counting down.
AACAATGAGATGCTAGCTTAATGAATAATAATACTTAACTACAACCATTTAATATACAAATTAGAAAATATGCTGGTGTGGTAGTTAGAATCGCAAAATAAAACGAATACTCTTTTTCAGAGAAACAATAACAAATCTTGTTCATTTCATATAACCAAATCAACTTATCTATTAAGTAAATAACTTAGTAAAACACTTCATATCAAATCGTATACATATTTGGGAGGTTTCTAAGAATGAATCACATAATTGGTATGTCTATGTTCTTAAAAGAATAGATGATAATTATAAATTTCATATCAATATAAATCCCTACTCAAGGGATATCTGTAACAGTATGCTTGTTCTACCTTTCCACTAGCGAGGGCTCTATCTATAATCAATAAATACAAGGTGCACCAGGTCTAACAAATCCACCGTTAGCTACAGTATTCATCAAGGTCTACTCCATTTAATACTTTTCTTTATAAATCATATAAGTTCTTTCAAGATAGTATAAGATATTTAAATCTTACAATAATATTACGTCAACTTAATGAAAGCACATATAAAAGTACTTATATCTCAAGTGAATATCAAAATCCTTTAAATAACAATAATAATCTCAATCATGAATATACTTTTCTTATAAAAGTAAGATCATCTCAAATAACTATTTCAGTATCAAATCAAGTAAAGGACTTGTTCCACAGGAAAATTCAAATCATTCACTAACCCATGTGCTTTATAAATCATGTAAAAGTCATGAAACTTATAAAATACAAATTGGCTAAGATTACTATTCATAATACTCATATCAAAATACCAAGCTCGTCACTCGAATAATCTATACAAATTCCTTTGGTCAGTCTATAATCACATTCATATCAATTTCACGTCAACTTCTTAATTTAAGATTATTTCATATAGCATTAAAGTGCTCAACCATCAAGGTTTTAACTCCCTATTCATCGAATCCTACCTATTTATGTTATGACTAATTCAAGAAGTTTATATTCTTAGACATTTCAATCTATTTATACAATTGTCCTCTAGTTCCTTTTCAAGAATTATACTAATTGGTGTTTAGGACTCAAAAACCAACACAACTGTCTATCATTTTCACCCAGCATCAAATCTATTTTGTGCTCGATACAATTCAAACTCATAAGAAGATAATTCAAGGAAAAAAGAATCATTAACTAGACATTAACCTTTTTGCTAAAGAGAGCTTTGCGGAAAGCAATTATGGAGTCCAATTTTTTCTTTTCAAAATTTCTTGCAGATCTTTGATTAATCTGATGCCAAAGTATTTTTCTTCTATTTTTTGTGCAACTAGAAGCGTGTAACTCTTTACCCACATAAATCTTTCAATTCCATAATATATTTCTAGTATTTTGAATTTGAAGATATGTTGTTTTTTCTTCAACAAAACCTTCCCCTTCAAATATCTTATTTTTTAAACTCTTAACGGCTATTCTACAGCCATGAAAATAATTAACAAATTTCGTTCAAAAACTTACCTTCCACTTTCACTTTTCTCTTAAAGAAAGCAACAAACAAAGCTTAACTATTCTCTTCCTTGCTCCTTCGCTCCAAAAGAATGAAACAATAGCTTTGCGAGTTTTTTTTCAAGGAAGAAGACGAAGATTTGAAGGGGAAAAAGGGTCTAAAAACCCTTAGCCCTATTCTGTACGTAGGAGATGAAGTTCTTTTTTTTTCTTTTTAACCATTTTTTTTAATTGTTTCTTTATTTCTTAAAAGACAACTATACTCCTACTTTAGTGATGCTGAGTATTAATTCTCCTCGTCGTCAGAAATTTGGTCCCCAAACTTAGATAAGTACATACCTTCAATCTGAAACAAATGGGGTTATTTGACTCATATATCATTTTCTGACTTCCAAGTAGTTTCCTCAGTGGTATAGTTTCTCCATAAGACTTTCACGGATACAACTTTTTTTTAACATAACTCTCTTATTTGTCTATCAATAATAGTAATTGGTTCCTCCATACGTTAAGTTCTCATCAATCTATATAGTTGGTGTTTCAAATACGAGAAAGGCCTGGTACATATTTTTTTAACATCTAGACCTAGAACACTGGAGAGATGACAGACATCTCATGAGGAAATGTCAGAGATTATGCCACTCCTCCTATTCTATGAAGTATCATATATAGTCCTATACACCTCGAGTTCAATTTACCTATTTTTCTTTGAAAAAATTGCAATAATGTACAATATATGCAAAAATATTATGGTCCATGTGAACTTTTAAAAATATTAACATGATGGGTGTTTTTTTTACATGGATGTCATTTTTATTTTTAAGAAGTATTGTTATTATATTATGATTTTTTTATTTTTTTATATGACACGTTGATAATTTTTTTTATGGGAAACATGTAGTAGTAATAATGGGACTCAATTTTTTATTATGGTATTTTTTTTAATTTGAAAAAATTGGAATAATGTACAATATATGCAAAAATATTACAATCCATGTCAACTTTTAAAAATATTTACATGATGGTTTTTTTTTCATGGATGTCATTTTTATTTTTAAGACGTTTTGTTGTTATATTATGGTTTTTTTTATTTTTTATATGACATGTTAATGATTTTTTTATGAAAAATGTGTAGTAGTAATAATGAGACTCAACTTTTTATTATGGTACTTTATATTTTTTATATGATATGTTGATGAGTTTTTTATGGGAAATATATATTAGTAATAAAGGGACTCAACTTTTTACTATTTCTATATACCATCATTATTATTACTGACTTAGAAAAGACAAGTTATTAATGTTTTACCCTAAGTCTGCTGATTAAATTTTTTCAAAGCTCCTTTCATATTCTTTCCAACTTCTTTTATATTCCTTCAAAGCTCCTTTTTTTTATTGTTCAAAAACTATTTTCAGCCTTTTAAAAATTGAACGTAGAGTTTGTTAGGAATTCTTTGAGTTTTCGTCTGTGTTTTTTCAAAATGAGTGAAAAAACTCTCGTTCGAAGAAGCCCCCATTTGAATTTCGAACTCATATTGTTTGATAGAACACCTTTGCATTGTTCAAGACCTAATTTTAACATACTAACTTCTTCTCCAATTAGCGGAAAGCGAAATGAGGGAGTCGATTTGGATGTTGATGTTCTAGATTTTACACAAAAAGGGGATTCGGTCGATAGTCCTTCAGATATAAAAGGGAAAACAAAAGTTGATCTACCTCATAATAGCAATTTTGAAGATGAAATGCCCATTTTAAAGAGATATCGTTTGAATTCACAATCAAAAAAACGAGATTGTTAAGTCGAATGTACAATATTTTTTGAGATTAATTTATTTTATACTTTTAAATATTAAGATTTAACACAAAGATTAACATGTAGGTTTTTTTTTCTTAGAATCTTGTTGTTGGCTCTGTTAAGTCTAACAATCGTCAACCTGTCAAAGCTCAGAAGCCACGGGCAAAAAATATGAAGAAAGGCAGAAAAGTATGTAATATAATCTTTTCCTTTTTTTTTTTAATTTTACTGATATTGTGTTATTTGTTTTAATCTATTTTTTGCTAAAGCTCTGTGTTGTATGAAGTTGTTCTACATACAATTTTTTTTAAGTATTGTATTTGCTTTACTTGTTATGTTAAAGATATGTATAAAATAATGTCATGATTTTTTCTAATTATTTGTAAGAATGTTATTTTTTTAAAAAAATAATGCTTTTTTTTAAATTTTACCTACACTGCATTATTTGGTTACGATTTTTTGGGGTATAACATATGTTATAAAGTTGTCATGTTTTGAAAATCTTTTTTCTTTGGATTTATGTGTTTTGTTTATAGATATGTTATAAAGTTTGTCATCTTTTCAATATAATCTATCCTTTTAGGTATTGCACATGTTACTAAGGTTATTTTATTAGTCTATTAGCTGGTTTAGTAAAGGGTATAAAGTTGTCATCTTTGTCACGACCTAACCCAGTGGGTCACTCATTCTAGTACTACTCTCGCCCAATCACGCTTAACTTCGGAGTCAACAACGGTACTGCCTCCTGCAGCTCCCTGATTTCTGCGCCAGGCTGGGGAGTCAGGCAGCCCGTCGAGATAGTTCTCGAGCCCGTGATTTCATGGCTTGTGGACCACCAAAGTTGTTTGGGTCCAAATCTTCAAAAGATCCTCAGGAGTTCATGAGACAGATGCAGCGTACATTAAGGGTGATTGGGGCTTCGGAAGAAGAATCTGTAGAGTTGGCCTCCTATCATTTGCATGATGTTGCGGCAAATTGGTACGAGTCGTGGCTTTTATCCCGACGTGCTAATGCCCGACCTGCTATTTGGAGCAAGTTCACAGAGGCATTCCTGGCTTACTTTTTACCTCCATAGGTTAGGCGTGCCAGGGATGACAGGTTTTTGATTTTGAGGCAGCGGGGCTGGTTGGTTCGAGAATATAGTTTGGAATTTGACTCTTTGGCCCGATATGCATCTGCACATGTTTCCAGCATGACAGATCACATGCATCGCTATATTGTGGGGCTTGATTTATATTATATGGATAGTTGTTTGGTATTAGATGCCCAACCAGGGATGGATATTGCTCGTATTTAGGTCCACGCCTAGGGGATGGAGGATCGCCGTCGAGGATGCCAGGGGACAGGACAGATGATAGAAGGCTGCCAAAGAGGAATAGGTGATTCGGTTCAGTAGCAGATTTCCAGGGCAGGCAGTCTCGGCCATAGCTAAGTGGGCCTCCTCCTCAACTGGTGCAAAGCACACCTTTGCAGACCCCCAGTAGGAGACCAGCTATCTCCAGTCAGTCAGGGGTAGGACCAGGTTCTAGTAGTTAGCAAAGATTTACTATACCCCTTGCCCTTATTGCGGTAGATGACACTAGGGGGAGTGTTTTTGCTCTTCAGGTGCCTACTTTATTTGCGGACGTCAGGGCCACCAGATGCGGGATTATCCTAACAAGGTTGGTTTAGAAGGGTCAGCCCAGACTTTTCGAGTAGTCGGAGCTTCTTCTTCTACTTTAGTGGCTATGAGCCCTCCAGGGCGAGGTACTCCAGCAGCAGCAGGTAACGGCAGAGGTCGCGGTGGCGTTCCAAGTTCCAGCGGTCCTGCTAACCGCATTTATGCCCTAGCTAGCCGACAGGACTAGGAGGCATCGCCTAATGTTATCACAGGTACATTATTTGTTTGTTCCAGGCTATGTATGTGTTGATTGACCCTGGCTCCATTTTGTCATATATTTCCCCGTTGGTTGCATGCACAATTGATATAAAGTTTGAATCAATAGAGCCTTGTGAGGTTGGGACACCGATAGGTGAATCTATTATTGCTATCAGAGTTTATAGAAACTGCTGGTAGCTGTTCTCGACTGCTGTACTCTGGCCAATTTGATAGAGCTAGATATGACGAATTTTAATGTGATTATGGGTATGGATTAGCTAGATTCTTGCTACGCTAAGGTTGATTGTCAAAAGAAGTTAGTTCAATTTCAGTTTCCAAGAGAACTAATTCTGGAATGGTCGGGTAACATTGCAACGCAGAGAGGTAAGTTTATTGTGTACCTATGGCTAGCAGGATGATCAGGAAAGGGTGTATTTATCACTTGATTTGGGCACATGATGTGAATGCCGAGCCTCCAGCTCTCCAATCTGTTCCTGTAGTTAGTGAATTTCCTGACGTATTTTCAGATGAACTTTTCAGTCTTCCTCCAGAGTGAGTGGTAGAGTTTACTATAGATTTATTGCCCGGCACTCAACCTATCTCGATACCTCTGTACAGAATGGCGCTAGCCGAGTTAAAAGAATTGAAGGAGTAGCTTAAAGATTTGTTAGAGAAAGTCTTTATTCAGCCTAGCATCTCTCCTTAGGGAGCCTCGGTATTATTCGTAAGGAAGAAGGACGGGTCACTGCGGATGTGTATTGACTACTGGCAACTGAACACGATAACTATTAAGAATAAATACCCCCTCCCCAGGATTGATGATTTGTTTGACTAGTTGCAGGGAGCTAGGTACTTCTCAAAAATAGACCTGTGATCAGGGTATCACCAGGTGCGGGTGCGAGAAGAAGATATCCCTAAAACAGCATTTAGAACTCGCTACGAACATTATGAATTTAGAGTTATGTCCTTCGAGCTAACAAATGCTCCAGCGGTGTTTATGGACCATATGAATCGAGTGTTTAAGCCATTCCTGGATGTATTCGTGATTATGTTCATTGACGACATCCTAGTATATTCTCAATCCGAGAAGGATTATGTAGATCACCTGAGAACCGTTCTTGACATTCTTTGTCACCAAAAGTTATATGCAAAATTCTCGAAATGCAAGTTTTGACTATCTTCAGTAGAATTCTTGGGCCATGTTATAGGAGCTGAAGGTGTTCGGGTAGATTCCCAGAAAATTGAGTCCATAAAGAGTTAGCCCAGGCCAACTGTCACGACCCAACCCAGGGGTCGTGAATGGTGCCGATTGGACACCGTGACAACCACTTATACTGAATATTTACTT